>CAUYLG010025251.1:0-123218 GCA_963573385.1 Cacajao melanocephalus
ATGTCACAGGTCCAGGGCAAAGGACCAACATGGGCAGTTTTGGTTATGAGCAAGGTGGGTGTCAGAGGTGATCGGCGATCAGATGGCGATGAAGTTCTAGATCCATTGAGACAAGCTCTAGACAGTTGCATGCAGTCTCACAACTTGTACCAGTATCCCTAGCTTCTGGCATTCCTTGTTTCTGCTCCTGCGGCCTCCACAGTGCAACAAGCTAGCGGTTTACTTGGACCTCTGCCTCATCTTTCTTCTTTTGCGCTTCAGCCTGCGCATTCGCATCTTCCTCCACTTGGCTCTCATGGCGCAGAGGTTTCCAAAAAAAAAAATGGCGCTAAGGCCAAGAGAGAGGATGATAAGTTTTAAAGCTAAATGATCCATGAGGGTCAGCTGCTTTACTTCTCCCCTCTCTCAGACAAAAGAACTAAGGTATATCAAACTGTGAAAACTTGTCTCTAAGCATGTTTTGTATTTTGATCCATATGATATTTTGGAGAGTCAATATTTTCAAATTGAGTGCACACACAAACATATACACACACACAAAGGGAGAGGAAAAAGAGAGAGAAAAGAGAGCACAGAGAAAAAGAGAGAGAAATGGATTGGTTCTGGTTCTACTGAAATGTTGAAACATCTAGCAACCTCTGGATATATACCCAAGGTAAACGAAAACATCCACCTACACAACGCTTGTACGTGAATGTTCATAGCAGCATCATTCATAATAGCCTCAAAGTAGAAGCAGCTCAAATGTCCATCAGCTGGTGAATGGATGAATGAAATGTTCTGGATCCATGCAGCAGAATATCATTTAGTAAGAGAAAGGAATGAAGTACTGATACATGCTGCAGCATGAATGAACCTTGAAAAACTTTATACTAAATGAAAGAAGCAAGTTATCAAAGGCCCAATATCGTATGATTCTATTCATATGAAATGTCCAGAAGAGGTGAATCTGCAGAGACAAGAAAGCATATTAGTGGCTGCCTGAGACTAAGGGGAAAGGAGGAGCAGCATGTGACTGTGAGGGGGTATGGGATTTCTTTTTGGGGGTGATTCCAAATTATAAAAATGCTTCAAATGTTTTATCTTGCCTGAGTATCATAGCAAACCTACAAATTGCTTATTGTTATCCAATTTTTTTTTGAGATGGAGTCTGGCTCTGTCACCAAGGCTAGAGTGCAGCGGCACAATCTTGGCTCACTGCAACTTCCACCTCCTGGGTGCAAGCAATTCTCCTGCCTCAGCCTCCCGAGTAGCTGGGATCACAGGTGCCTGCCACCGTGCCCGGCTAATTTTTGTATTTTTAGTAGAGACGGGGTTTCACCACCTTGGCCAGGCTTGTCTCGATCTCCTGACCTCATGATCCACCTGCCTCAGCCTCCCAAAGTGCTGGGATTATCCACATTTGATAGATCCACACATTCAGAAACTGAGTGGCCTATCCAGGGAGGTGAAATTTGAGCTCAGATTTTGTGACTTCGAATTCCACACTTCTTGATTTAGTATGAGATATTTCAAAAATACGTAAAAGTACAAAATCACATAACAGCCACATACCCACTGCTGAGATAAAACAGATGTTGGCATTTTGCTGCATTTGTTCCGGAGCTCCCCCAACTCTTCCCACTGTGTCTTGATCATGACACCGTTCTTCTTTATCCAGTGCCAAATCTGCCATGCTGGAGAGGCTTGGATGGCTCCCCTGTCACGGAGGCTCCTTCTTCCTTCAGTTTCAAATTAATGTTCATGGAGATTGCCTTGGTTCATAGGAACAGTAGGAAAGAGAATCGAGACCCAAAGCAAGAATGATATCGAAACACTTGAACGTATTTCTCTTAACATCTGCCATCTGTACCGATCTTTCTCTCGATTTCTCTCTCTTTTATTTTTTGTAATAACTGGTTAATTCTCCTTTCAAAAGTTCCCTAAGGCTGTCCTGATTGTTTCATTGTAATGTTCATTATAACAGAATACAGCTGGATCAAGTAAGTGGATTTCAACCAAGGTCAGCAGTGGCGAGGTTGTGGTGGCCAGTGTTCGGTTGTCCTAGAACTGGTTGTGATAGGATCTACTCAGCACTTGGGCAAACAGCATGTTGTGTAGTGGAAGAATTGGAGACCTAGGGCCACCTTTCTATCATGTGCACGATGGGGATAATAACTCAGGCTGGACCCCTGCCCCATCATGGTCTACCACCCAGCACAGCTAAGAAAGAGTCACGCTGGGCCAGGAAATTCGACTCATTTCATGAGCTGAATGCAATCAGGAGAAAGAGGGCCAAGGAGCCAGCTCAAGGTGAGTCATTTGGCTCAAGAGAACTTTGTCAGTGGTCCCAGCAACACATTCTGTTGCTAATAGCCATCTCATTTGATCTCCGTACTGATGCTCAAACCACAGATTTCCTGGGCTTGCAGCCTCCCAGGAAATAGAAACCAAACAACAACCGATGATTCATATTTCCCCTAAAGCGGCAAGAGAGAAACTACCTGCGGCAGAAACTGCAGCAAGCTTTTGGAAGCCCTGGCCCGATGTTCCTCCAGCCTCCTCTGCTGATGTTCAGGGGCACCCCTGGCTGCCTGTCCTCTGGCTAGTTTCTCTCCAAAGAGAGAATAGGTAAAGGAGAGGAGAGAAGAGGGGAGGAGAGAGGGGACCATGGAGAAGAGGAGAGTTAACATTTACTTATTAGGTGCCCATTTTCAGACAGGTTCTGACTGTATCCGCCACTTTCTCATATATTACCTCATGTAACTTTCTTATAATACTGTGAGGCAGATATTAACTCCTACCTGCCATACTATACATTTCCTTATTTATTGGCTATTTCCCTCTCTAAATGGTAAGCTCCAGGAAGGCAAGAGTTCATTGCTGTATCTCCACCTTCTAGAATGGTGCCTGGCACAAAATAACAAATAATAATTGTAGGTAGCACTTATTTTATGCTGCATACTGTTTACATATTTTTATACACTAACTCAAGCAAATAATGATGATGATCATCATCATAACAGCATTTATCTGTGCCAGACCCTGTTCTATTTTCATATATTCACTCAATTATTTCTCCCGACAATCCCAATGACAGAGGAACTACTATCTTCATTTTCCAGATGAGAAAACTAAGACATAGAGAAAAATTTGACTTGCCCATTTCCCAGCAGTGAGAGAGCCACAGAGTCAAGATTCAAATCCGGGCCGCCAGCCTCCAGAGTCTGACTTTTTAACCATAATACCATCTTGTCTTCTCATAAAGGATGCTTGAGAAGTATTTGTTGAATGTATGATTGTACCCGTTGCACAGAAGAAGAAACTCATCTTTTTGCTAAGTTTCACAGCTTGCAGGATCATAACCACAGCTTATAAAATTATTGTTTTGTTATTGTGTTAAAATATACGCAACATAAAATTTACCATTTTAACCTTTTCTTTTTTGAGACGGAGTCTTGCTCTGTTACCCAGGCTGAAGTGCAGTGGTGTGATCTTGGCTCGCTGCAACCTCTACCACCCGGGTTCAAGCAATTCTTCTGCCTCAGCCTCCCGAGTAGCTGGGACCACAAGCAAGCACCACCATGCCTGGTTAATTTTTGTGTTTTTAGTAGAGACGGGATTTCACCATATTGGCCAGGCTGGTCTCAAACTCCTGACCTCGTGATCTGCCCGCCTTGGCCTCTCAAAGTGTTGGGATTACAGGTGTGAGCCCCTGTTCCTGGCTCATTTTAACCATTTTGAAGTGTACCGTTCTGTGGCATGAAGTAAATTTATTCACATTGTGATGCACCCATCACCACCATTCATCTCCTCTCCTTTTTTTTCTTCACCAACTACAACTCTGCACCCATTAAACCCTTCATTCCTATAAAATTCTTAGCAAGGAGAAATGCAGGAAGTCAGCTGTGGAAAGTCATCAGGGAGGAGCGATTAAGAATTCCTGCACTTGAAATTTGCTCCTTTTGTCATCTGTCATAAAGTTAGAAATTCTGCCATTAAGAAGTTATTCTTGAGGTTTTGAAAATCTTGGGGGCTTTGAGAGCCCAGCCTTACGCATAGATGGAGTATGTGTGGAGGATCCGGGGAGGGTTCAAAGGGAAAATGGGAAGCCTGGCCCCAAGAACTCCTCTCACTGTAATGCCTCCCCCAGCTTGGAACTGCCATCATTGATTCACTTCACAAATATTGATGCGTGCCCACTGTGTACCTGGCACTGTGGAGACCTTGGGGACCTGCTGATGAGCGCTGTTATTGAGGCCAGTGGGTACACAGTGTGGCAGCCTCTGCTGTGGAAAGAGAAGTGCCCTATACTCTGGGAACACATCCAAGGGGTTCCAGGAATGCTTCCCAGGAGAAGCAACATCTAAGCCCAGACATAAACTTTGAGCGGGGTTAGCTAGATGAAAAGGACTGGGGGGAAAAGGCAGGGAGATGGCAGGAGGAGGGTTCCAGGAGAAAGCACTGTGTGTGTAAGACTAGAATGCAGATACCTAGGTGAGGAACTGCATGATGATCAAGAGGGAGGAAAAGGCATGACCCGGAGAGGGTGGGGAGAGAGGAGGCTCCAGGGGTGCACAGACAACCATATGAAAAAAATGTTCAACAACACTAATGATCAGGGAAATGCACATCAGAACCACAGTGTGATGCCACCTCACTCCTGCAAGAATGGCCATAGTCAAAACATCAAAAAATAATAGATGTTGGCATGGATGTGGTGAAAAGGGGACATTTTTACACTGTTGGTGGGAATATAAACTAGGACATATGGAAAGCAGTGTGGAGATTCCCGAAAGAACTGAAAGCAGACCTACTATTTGATCCAGCAAGCCCACTACTGAGTATCTGTCGAGAGGAAAAAAAAGTCATTATATGAAAAAGATACTTGTACATACATGTTTATAGCAGCACAATTCACAACTGCAAAAATAGGGAACTAGCCCTAATGCCCATCAGTCAATGCATGGATAAAGAAAATGTGTTATATATATATATATATATATATATATATATATATACACCATGGAATACTACTCAGCCATAAAAAGGAATGAAATAATGACATTCCCAACAGTGTGGATGGAATTAGAGACTATTATTCTAAGTGAAGTAACTCAGAAATGAAAAACCAAACATTGTATGTTTTCACTCATAAGTGTGAACTAAGCTATGAGGATGCAAAGGCATAGGAATGATATAATGGACTTTGAGGACTTGGGGGAAAGTGTATTGGGGGGGAAGGATAAAAGACTACACATTGGGTGCAGTGTACACTGCTTGGGGAACGGGCATACGAAATCACAAAAATCACCACCAAAGAACTTATTCATATAACCCAACACCACCTTTTCCCCAAAAACCTATGGAAATCAAAAGTATATATTTTAAAAAGTGGTGTTCAGGATGTGACAGGCAGGCCTTGAAAACCAAATTAAGGAACTGGAACTTTATCCAGACAGCAACCAGGAGCCACAGGAGGATTGTAAGCCAGGAGGTACCATAATCGGATTTGCATTTCAAGAAATGTGGAGGACGGAAAGGAAGAAGGGCAATGCCAGTTGATTTTGTAAGCCAGGCCAGAGGTGAGGGTGCTCTGAACCAAGAGAGGTGTGCAGATGAGGAACAGGGAAGACAGAAGTCACGAGCAATGCCTGGGCCTCCAGATCGATGACTGAATGGCTGGTGGTTTCATCCACCCATTGCCTGAGATAAGAGACCCTGAGAGAGGAGCTGGTTTGGGTGGGAGCTGAATCAGTTCCATTTCGGACAAGTTCAGGTGAGGGTTCTTTGAAATGAGCAAGGGAAGAGGTCAAGGATATAGGGAGAAGGGACTGCTGGAATGATCCTTTCCTCTCTTGTATGCAGGGATTAGAGACAGTGAGGAAAAAAAGGTTGATAAGAGAACAAGTTAACCGCACGATAACAAGTATTCAGTAACAGGAGGGCGAGGAAATACACACGCATGTCAGAAACACAAAACGGTGTTGGAACACAGGACAATGCCACTGTGGGGCAATTCTTCTAGGTCAGCAGAAACTGAAAGTCTAGAGTTAACCCGGGGTGGCTAGGAAGGGGAGAGGCAGAAAATCACTGGAAATGAGCTTTGCAGTTCAGACTTGATGCGGACATTGTAAGTTTCTTTATCACAGACACTATTTCTCCATGGGCAACTCTGGCACAGATTTGGCCCTTTCAAAAACCTGGCAAGTGGTTTCTTTTTGGGGGTGTTGAACATGTCCTGGAATCAGGCAGTGATGGTGGTTGCACAACCTTGGGAATGTACTAAAAACCACTGAATTGTATACTTTGACAGGGTGAATTTTATGATATGTGAATTATATCTCAATTTTAAAATTCTTAAAACACATGCATACAAATCCTGGCCAGAACCATTCAGTCGAGGTGATGCCGTGGCTCATTTCTTCCATAAACGCTTCTTGGGGAACCTGCGCCCTGTGATTCAATCCTGCTGTGGATGACGGAAGCCGGCACCATCTTCCTTCTAGCAACCTTTTCACATCAAGTTCTGCCAGTTCTCATTCTTACGTTCACCTCTAGTATCTCTTCACCACCTCAAGGGCAGAGTCTGCAGACCTGGTCGGAGGTGTGTTTGCCATTGAGGAACTTAAAACATTGTAGAGAAAATAGGACTTTGGATGAAGTTAGCAAAGCCAGTAGTCCTTATTTTTACAGTCACAGTTATGATGCAAAACTTTAATTTTAGAAGATATTGTTGGCATTTTACTCTATCTCTCAACTACGGTTAGATGTGGGGCTTAATGCTTTACTGACTATTTATTCATCATAATAACTCCTTGAAATGGTGGTATTATTATTCCAGGAGGTTATTGAGGTATAGAAAGATGATTAACTTTACCAAGGTCCACAACTGGTGGCAGAGCCCAGTTTTAAACCCAAGCAATCGTGGCCAGGTACAGTGATCCATACCTGTAATCTCAGAACTTTGGGAGGCTGAGGTGGAAAAATCACCTGAGCCCAGGAGTTTGTGATCAGCCTGGGCAACATAGGGAGACCCTGTGTCTACAAAAAAATAAAAAGAAATTAACCAGGCATGGTGGTGCATACCTGTGGTTCCAGCTATCTGGGAGGCTGAGGTGGGAGGATCACTTGAGCCATGATTGCAGCCATGATTGCATCACTGTAGTCCAAAACAAGACTTTCTGTCTCAAAACAATTAAAAACCCAAGAAATCAGAACCAATGCTCTCTGTACTATCCTCCCATATAATAGGTGCCCACAAACCTCATCTTCAGGTCTCAGATTAGTCATTGTTTCATCTCAGGAGCCTCTATTACCCGTTAGTGTGATTAGGTACCTATGGCCATCTAGTTCCTGTATTTCACCCCTCTCATGTTATTTATCACATCAAGCTGTAAATTGCTTCTTTACCTGACTGTACCTAGTTTGTAAATGGTGTGAGTGCAGGGATCACATCCACCTTGTTCTCTAATGTATCCCCATGCCTGGTGTATGAATGTTGTTCCAAAATCAAATTGAGTGAATAAAGGAATGAGTATCTATTTATCATCTCTTACTCTCGAGATAATTTTTAGGGTCTCTCTACTCTGTAATTTCCCAAAAAAGGTTTGAAAATTTGTTCTGCTTTGTCACCAATAATGCACATACTGTAAAGCTCTCCTCCACTAATCGGTTTCTTTCCAAATGTTTGATGCTTTTCTCATTTTGTGACTCAGACTTGTTGACTGGATTTTGCCTCTGGGATCTGTCCTCCTGGTTTTAATTGTGGTCCCAAACTTGTGGTGTAATTAGGATATTGGAGATGGAAAAAGAATGGTGTAACTTTTACTTAACTGGGTGACATAGTGGAATAGGTATTTCATAAGTCCCTCTGTGGTACTCAAGAATAAAGAGCTTTAGCTCTGTTACAGTGACTCTTTGTCAAAAATATGTCATGGAACTCCCTTTACAGGTGCCAAAATTTTCCTCCCCAAGATGGTATCAGTGTGACTCCAAGGACCAGGTGGGCTTTATCCTCATTTTCTGTTTTCACTCCATGGCTTCATTGTAAAACCCCCCACCCTTCTCCCACTTTTACCTCTACCTTCCATTTTCACCCTCAACACACAAGACCTGCAATTTACAATCCCTGGAAGCAAAAAGTACACTGACATAAATCTCAATGCCTTTACAATGAGATTTAGGTAGACTGTTCTGTCATACCCTGGAGTGCAAACAGGTGATATTTCCCCAATGTTCTAAACCAGGTTATACCTACTTCATGCCCTCCACTCAAAAGAGCCATGAGTTGCCAAATCCCAGAAGTTTTTTGTGGTTTATTCTTGCCCCCTGAGTCACACAAGAAACTCAAGCCTTACACAAATCAGAAATTTGCAGGGAAAGCCCTGGCCCTCCATCCATCCTTTCAGTGATACGCATGAGCCGCCAGTTACAAAATTCAATGCTAACTTTTCAGCCTTCATCTTACTCCAATCAGCAGCAGCACTGAACATGGCTGATTTCTCCTTTTTCCTCAAAAAACTTTCTTTCCCATTCTCTGGCTTTGTCCTTCACTTTTTCTGACCACTTCTTCTCAGCAGTTTGCTGATTCCTCCTTATCTTCTCTAATTTCAAAGTTGGGGTATCCCAGGCCTCCACTTTTAGCCTTCTTTTCTACCTTCACTCATTCTCTAGAGGAGCTCATCTTGTCCACAGCTCTAAATGCCATCAACCTACATCGATCATTTCCAAAGGAATCTCCGGTTCCAACTTCTTCCTTCAATGCTTGGCCCCTGTAGGCTGCCTACTTGACACCTCCATTTACATATCTAAAACATTCAACATATCTAAAACCTGATCTCCCCTTCCCCCCAACCCAGCTTCATCCTCACTCTTTCCTATCTCAATAAATGACAATTTCATTGGCATTTTTTGCTCAGGCTAAAAACCTTGGAGTCATTCTTGACTATCAATTCCCTCTTTTTAAAAATCCCACGTTCAATCCACAGCAAATCTGGTTGTCTCTTTTTAGAAATATATTTCTCAGTCAGGCGCAGTGACTCATGGCTGTAATCCCAGCACTTTAGGAGGTCAAAGTAGGTGATCACTGGAGCCCAGTAGTTTGAGACCAGCCTAGACAACATGTTTAAATCCTGTCTCTACAAAAACCTACAAACATTATCCTGGAGTGGTGGTACACGCCTGTAATCCCAGCTACTTGGGAGGCTGAGGCAGGAGAATCTCTTAAACCCAGGAAGTGGAGGTTGCAGTAAGCTGAGATCACACCACTGCACTCCAGCCTGGGCAACAGAACCATACTGTCTCAAAAAAAAAGAAAGAAAGAAAGAAAGAGAGAGAGAGAAAGAAAGAAAAGAAAGAAAGAAAGAAAGAAAGAAAGAAAGAAAGAAAGAAAGAAAGAAAGAAAGAAAGAGAAAGAAAGAAGGAAATAAAGAAGGAAAGAAGGAAAGAAAGAAAGAAGAAAGAAAGAAGGAAAGAAAGAAAGAAAGAAAGAAAGAAAGAAAGAAAGAAAGAAAGAAAGAAGGAAGGAAAGAAAGAAAGAAGGAAGGAAAGAAGGAAAGAAGGAAAAAGAAAAGAAATACAATTTGGTCCACCCTAGTCCAAGTCATCAGCGTATTTTTGCTAAAAAGGGTCTGTTTCAGGTCCATTCTTATCCACGTAGTCTGTCTTCACGTAGTAGCCAGAATGATCCTTGGAAATCAAAACTCAAACTTCTATGCTCAAAATTATCTAATAGTTTTTCGTGACCGTGAGAATAAAATGGAAGCACTGCACAAGGACCTGCACAATACCTATATGATGTGGCTCTCTCTTTCTCGAACAGTCTTTCCCATGTGCTCCCATGGCTCGTTTCCTCACCTTTTTCATGTCTTTATTCAAATGCAACCTTCTTTTCGGGTCCCTCTCCGACCACCCCACATTCAGTAGGGTCTCTCCATACCCCTGTCTCTCTGTCCTCTTGCCAGCTTTATTCTTCTTCATGGCCTTCAGCGTGATCTGTCATAAATTTATTTATCTCTGTACTGTCTGTCTACCTGCCCTAACAGGTACGCTCGGTGAGAGAAGGGACTTCTCTCTGTTTTGTTCCCGGCTCTGTCCTTCACTCCTAAACAGGAAATGACTCAGACCAAAGGCTCTGTTGAGTGAAAGAATGATTGGCCGCTGCTGCTACCTGTGGGATCAACCACATAAAGGTGGTAGCTGCTAGCACCATCTCCCTCTCTGACTTCTGCCAAGTTTCCCACATCTGCCCTGTTATGAGAAGCCCTCACAGCTTCCCGTATAGCCGTTTCAGGCAATACCCGTGCCCTTTAGGGGTCCAACACTGACACAGAGCACAGGTCTCTGCCACTTTCAGAACTGCCCACTCCACACCTCCTCCCTGTCCTGCAGATAAGAATTTCACCACCACCTTTCAAATATGCACACACATTGCTTTACTTCTCCCCTGGAGGGGAGGGTACTGAGAGACTGGTTGACGCCAACTTGGTAGAAAAGCTCTCTGCAGAAGAAGTGATCTAGAGTGACAGAAGTGTCCCTAATTATAAGTTGTGTTCTCATGACATAATTAGAAAGTAACTTCTGAAAGTACTACTTTAATGAAAAAAAAATAAACTGTTAAAAAAGGAAATTATACGTTAATTTAATTGGGAAAATGGGCAATTGACAGAGACCATTTCCCTAACACATATATGTGCTAGTATTTTAACTTAAAAAATTTACTTCTACATTTTGTAATATAAAATGTCTATTTTAAATTTAGAATGTTATACATACCAAAAGTATGCAGCCAAATCGATCAGATCAAACCATTTTACCTGGAGTTTGGTACTGGTTTTTACTTCTCTGATTCTGTATGAGAAAAATAAAGACAACTGAATTTTCAAAAAGTAAAAATAAATAAATAAAAATAAACTTTTGAGGCAGACCAGGCATGGTGTCTCATGCCTCTAATCCCAGCACTTTGGGAGGTTGAGGTGGATGGATCACTTGAGGTTAGGAGTTCGAGACCGGCCTGGCCAATATGGTGAAACCCTGTCTCTACTAAAAATTAAAAAATTAGGCAGGCATGATGGTATGTACCTGAATTCCGGCTACTCGAGAGGCTAAGGCACAAGAATCACTTGAACCTGGGAAGTGGAGGTTGCAGTGAGCCAAGATCGTGCCACTGCACTCCAGCCTGGGTGACAGAGCGAGGCTCCAACTCAAAAATAAAAATAAAACTCTGGGGCAAACTGCTAAGGTCCAAATCCTGATTACTGAACAATGGTGAGGCTTGGGGCAAGTTTCTTAACCTCTCTTTGTCTTTGTAGCCTCATCTTCAAATTAGGGATGATAATAAGAGTCTCATCCTTATGGATCTGTTGTGAAGACAAGTTAATCTATGTTAAGTGGTTAGAATCATACTTAGCAAACGTGTTCACTACTATTTTTGTAAGATGTCAGTTTCTTCCTTAAGGAGGTGAGCTAGGGAGTAAGAGGTGGGGTTTTTTTCTCCCTAGGTATTCTACACTACAAGAAAGAAGGAAAGAGGGAAGGAAAAAAGGAGGGAGGGGAGGAAGGGAAGAAGGGAGGAAGGGAAGAAGGAAGGAAGGGAAAAAGGAAGGGAGGAAGGAGGCAAGGAAGGAAGGAAGGGAGGAAAGAGGGAAGGGAGGGAGGGAGGGGAAAAAGAAAAGTGAGGAAAATGAAAAAGAAGAGGGAGGAAAGGAGGAATAAAAGCTAATGCTGTGCAAGCAACAGACAGATACACAAAATAATTTCTCATTAAACCCCCTGTAAATGCAGATAGAATCAAATGTTACATAAAGGAATTTCACGTTGAGGAGAGATGGGCTTTATAACCCTCAGAGCTTCTGTTACCCTTGAGTTGAAGATAATTGTAGAATTGCTGTGAGGAATAAATTCTCTTCTTCATCAAATCCTGCCTGAATGCTTATCAGGTGCCAGGGCTGCGAACACCAAGCAAGACACTAGTTAACCACAGCCAAGCACAATGTCAAGCTTGAAGTGCATGCTTAATAAATGTACCTATTATTCTTGCAGTGAAATATACCTATTATTCTTTAGCCTGGGGAGCAGGTAAGGAGGAGGGAGTCCTCAAATTAATAGTATTAATTGAATTGTTTCTTAAATCCCTGCCCATTCTCACTTGCAAAGGTTTCTATGTACAATCCTGCCTCCTCCAGCAGTCTTCTCTGTGCAAAACTGGCTTTGCCCAGGATCTTGGCACAGGAGAAGACTGAGTAGGGAAGGGGCCTGTGAGAGCCAGGGGTCCACCCATGAAGCCCCCTAGGGATTTCCTGCTTCCTGCCACCAGTGACCTGGGCCTTCCAGGGAGGGCATGGCATCTTAGGTGTGAGCTGGGAAGGGCAGGAGTCCCAAGGGGAGCATTCCTGGATATGCAGAATGGTTCCTGGCCAGCGGTGTTTGCAAGAGCTGGCTCTGTGGGCAGATGGGAGCCGGCCAAAGGGGTGTCTGGCCAGGGCACACAGAGTTTGGAGAGGCACCGTGGGGAGACCTGTGCCCCAAATAGGCCCATGGCTGTGTGTCCATGGAGAACCCATGGGACTCAGCCCAACCTGGAAAGAAGGCTTGACTGATTTTCTTCTAAGGCACTGTCCAGCAGTACTTCTCCATCACAAGCATTGCTGAACCTACAGACCCACCATAACCACAACATGCTTTTATCTCAACAAAGTGAGGAGGCGGTCAGCAGCAATGGCGCCACTGAGGTTGGCCTTTAAGTAATTGCTTCATTGCCTCACTCTACCTGAGTACATTCATCAGACCAACTGGATCAGGATTTATTGTGCCTGACAGTCAGGACCTTGAGGTTCTGGTCCTGATGCTATCTCTGTCCTGCTGCCTGGTCTCAGCTGTCATTTAACCTCTTAACCTCAATGGGCCTTAAAATGAAGCCAGATGATCAAGTAATCAGGGTCTCACTCTACCGCCCAGGCTGGAGTGCAGTGGTGTGATCACAGCTCACTGCAGCCTCAACCTCCCAGGCTCAAGCAATCCTCCTGCCTCAGCCTCCTGAATAGCTGGTACCATTGGTGCGTGCCAAGATGCCCAGCTAATTTTTGTATTTTTCGTAGAGATGGTGATCTCACCACATTTCCCAAGCTGGTCTTAAACTCCTTGACTCAAGTGATCCTTCCGCCTTGGCCCCCCAAAACACTGCGATTACAGGTGTGAGCCACTACGCCTGGCTAAAGTCAGTGATTTTTTTTTCTTTAATGTGAAAGAAATAGAATACACAGTATTTGCACTCAAGAAATCTAGCAGAGGAAGTTGTCCCCACACCAGTGAAAGAGGTGATAGGCTTTGAAGATAGGACACACTGAGTCTGCTCAGTAAAGACTGTCAGGGTTCGGGAAATGATTTGCAGAGGAAGGTGCCCTACTGGTCCCTGTGGAGGGGTCATTGCAGCCCAGGCATCTGTGCAGTTACACAATGTGCTTATGAGTGTGAGTGGCCCTTCTAGCCATCCACTGGGGGTGGGACTGCTGGTGGGGACCCTGGTAGATGTGGCCTTGCAGAGGTGCAGCACATTGAGATGAGATGATCTGGGTGAGGCTCACTGTTGTGTTCAAGTTAGAAGTGACACAGCTCAGCAGTGAGACACACGAGGGAAATCCCAAACCTTTACCAGCTATAAGACGCCTGGCCTCAGTTTTCTTCTTTTTTTTTTTTTATTGTGCTTTAGGTTCTGGGTACATGTGCAGATCATGCAGGATTGTTGCGTAGGTACATTCATGGCAAGGTGGTTTGCTGCCTCCATCCCCTCGTCACCTATACCTGGCATTTCTCCCCACGTTATCCCTCCCTACCCTCCCTCCCACTATCCCTCCCCTAGCCCCCCTCAACGGACCCTAGTGTGTGATGCTCCCATCTCTGTGTCCACGTGTTCTCGTTGTTCAACACCCACCTATGAGTGAGAACGTGCAGTGTTTGATTTTCTGTTCTTGTGTCAGTTTGCTGAGAATGATAGTTTTCTTAGCATGAACATAGCGCTGCTCATAAAATGGTTGCGAGGGTTCAATAAAATGCAGAATACAAAGTGCTTAGCGTAAAGCATGGTAGACAGTAAGTGCTCCATAAATGTTAACAGTAGCCTCGTTTTATTACCATTAAAATGTGCCCTGGCTCGTTCTTTCTGAGTTGGGCTAAATATAGCCTCACCCCCTGCGCTCATTTCACTGGAGACACCGGTCAGAAAACTGTGAGAATCTGGCAAGTGCAGAGTTGGCCACCTTTCCAAAGGGACGTGCCAAGGTCCTGGCCTCCGCGCCAGGGGCCACGTGGCTGGAAGGAGCTGTCTCTGGGAGCAGAGTTATGACTGCAGGATGGGGGAGGGGCTCAGTTAGAGGCCCAGGCCTCCCGCTGGCCACCAGGAGCACAGGGAAGGGGCCAGCCAGCAGGTTCTCAAAACAGGCATGCAGTAACAGCTCTTGGCTCAGTCTTTCTCAAGCAGTGGCAGGTGTGCACTTATCTTTAGCAAGGAGAAGGGACGTGGGAGCAGCTCCGGCCCTGTGCCATCTTTCACTGCCAGCTCCCAGTGTGGAGTATAGGATGCTGCCTCATCCTCTGCACGTTGTAGAAGAACCCAACACAGATCATGAGTGCCCACGAGGCTGGATTAGCAGCTGCAGTTCTGGAGTCAGACTCCTAGGGTGACAACGTGGGATTCCTTTTTAGCTTTTCTTATTGCCCTCTTCTTGCCCCACCACACAGTCCTACATTGCTGCAATTGTCAAACTTTCAAATGGGAGCTGGGCGGCATGGCATGAGCCTGTAATCCCAGCTACCTGGGAGGTGGGGTTCCAGACCAGCCTGGGCCACATAGAGAGACCCCATCTAAAAAAAATTTTTTTTCTTTGAGACAGAGTCTTACTCTATTGCCCCTGCTGGAGTGCAGTAGTACAATCTCGGCTCACTGTAACCTCCGCCTCCCAGTTTCAAGCAATTCCTCCGCCTCAGCCTCCTGAGTAGCTGGGATTACAGGCATGCGCTACTACTCCTGGCTAATTTTTGTATTTTTAGTAGAGATGGGGTTTCACCATCTTGGCTAGGCTGGTCTCGAACTCCTGACCTCAAGTGATCTGCCCACTTTATCCTCCCAAAATGTTGGGATTACAGGCATAAGCCACAGTGCCCAGCCTAAAAAAATTTTTTAGGAAAAAAAAAGGGCAGGGTGCCATGGCTCAAGCCTGTAATCCCAGCACTTTGGGAGGCAGAGGTGAGTGGATCACCTGAGGTCAGAAGTTTGAGACCAACCTGACCAACATGGAAAAACTCTGTCTCTGCTAAAAATACAAAATTAGCCAAGCATGGTGGCACATGCCTGTAATCCCAACTACTTGGGAGGCTGAGGCAGGAGAATTGCTTGAGCTCGGCTGGCGGAGGCTGTGGTAAGCTGAGATCGTGCCATTACACTCTGGCCTGGGCAACAAGAGTGAAACTCTATCTCAAAAAAATAAAAAACTAAATGAAACTCAGAGCCAAAAGTACAAAGAATAAGTAACCCATTCGGTCTGTTGAGTTGAATAAATATCATATATGCATATTTTCTTTATAAATTGCATGTAGATAAACATGTGGCATATAGTCTTATATCTAAAATAAATGGATAATATGGTAGTCTCCAGGAAAACACTAAAAGCTTTACTACTTTTCTGACACATCCCAACAGCCACTACTGACTCCCCCTTCTCCCCAGAATGAAAAGATTTAGAACATTCTAATGTAGACAGTTCCATCATGGCTGCAATGATTATTTTCTTTCAAAGCAATGGTTTGCATTTACCGAGATTGATTTATTTTTGTTTAGTGTTTTTTCACCCTTGGTGTGACAAGTCTTGGTGATAACTTTAGCAAGAAGAGGGACCGTGACTATCCTTGTGAAATCAGGAGTTGCTTCAAATGGTCTTCTTCCTCCATGGGTCCAGATTTCTTCCTCTTCCTTCCCAGGAGCTCACTGTGGCACTCTGCTTTCCGAGAGTTTATGTGTAACTTCCTTTGCTGTGGAGGCCAGGCTCTAGGTTAACTTCTGGAAGTATCTTTGGAAAGTAATTCTCAGGCATAACTCCAAGAAAAAGAGACACATGGTGAGGAACTGACATAATTTTTTAACACCACAACCAGCATATTTCTGCAGGCAACATCAGCCAAAATGGGTTGCCAAGACCAATATTGACCTAGTCCTTCATCCAATCAACAAATGCCATTGTTTATAAGATATAATTTTTCTTGGTTAAAGTTCAAAGTTAAACTCCAAGGATTCTCAAAACTATAAAAATGAGAGGCTTTCATACCCTCAAAAAAAAAAAAAAATCCTGGCCAATTTTCCTCCTTCATGGGTTTTCACAGTCACTACAAGAAACACAGCCAAGAAAACATTTTTTTGGTCTTTATTTTTTTTCTGAATTTGGGCAGTTTTTAAAAGCAGGCTTGTACTAAATGTCTACGTAGAAGTCCCCTAAAATTCTGTACCTGTTCTGAAAATCACGAACGCCAATTGCACAGGTGACTAATGCCTGCTTTTCTGCCCCAGAGCTGCCCACCTGCAGAATTCCATAAATCAGTTTCCCCTTTTCCAGGTTTAGATTCAAGCCATCTCTCCTTTCCCACCTCTCCTTTTAATATGGAAATGACAGAGTTTTACTAAGCCCCTGGAGTAAGGCACAGGGTTTTGTGGTTCTCGTCTGATTCTGAAATGGAAAACCTTAGCAAATAAATGGTGAGCAGATGGTGCTTTGTAAACCAGTTCCTCATGATTCTTCTAGATCCACTTCTGGGAGCTGTTGTCAGCAGTGAGCAAGCTGGGTTTGGGCTGCAGAACCAAGATGGGATAATAATGAGATTTGTGAGCTGTCAAGTTGGGCAGTGTCTTGTGTTTAAAAAAAAAAAAATGCAACAACAACAAAAAAGCAGGGTTAGCAGAGGTCACACCTCCTTCTCCAGGTCAGCCTTCCCTGAAATGCACCTTGCCAAGTGGATTGTAGACACATGGTGGTGTCAGCTGATTGATGGATTGATTGGTTCGTTTTGGACGCCAACATTATACTGATTCATTCCTGTGGAGATGTCTTAATTCACTTTTCTAGTTTGGAGAAAATGTGAGCTAAGGATAAAGGTGAGCATTTGTTCTGGACACAGAGGTGTGTTGAGCTCCTATCCTATGCCAAGCTCTTGTTTAGGCACTTGGGGTACATCCCTGAATACAACAGAGAAGCAATGCCTGCCCTTGGGGAGCTGACGCTCTGCTCGGGGGAGGGGGTAAACTGCCAACAACGATTGCATTTTTAGAGGAGATGCTTTGAGTCTGTTTATACGTGATCACAGAAAAGTCAGGCAAGTCATGACTCTGCACTTGGACACAGCAATGGGATTCTGGAAACCACAGTAACACACCAAATGCATGAGCCAGCAAGAGGCCAGGAACTGAGAAGCTCATTTTGAGCAGAGACATGTTGTACCAGCACTGACAGCTCACACCTGTATGGAGCTCTCCAGTTTGCCAAGAGCTTTCCACAGACACTGCTTCCTATGGTCCTCACAATCGCCCTGCCAGATGGGCAGAGATTAGCCTTTCAGTCCTGTAGATGAGGAAACCAGGGTTTCAAGACCAAGAATGACTTGCGCAAGGTCATGCAACCCACATGGCAGGGCTGGGCTTTAAGCGCAGCAGAATAATAGCAACAGTGTGTGCTACAATAGTGTTTACTACATGCTTGGTGCTATGCTAAGTGCTCTATATGAAGTAATCCATTCAGTCCTTAAAACATCCCATTGAGATAGATGCAATGATTTTCCCATCTTACAGATGAGACATTTGAAGTACAGAGTGGTTGAGTCATTTACCTAAGTTCCCACTGATAAAAAGTGGCAGAAGTTTGGATTCAAACCCAGGTTATGCAAACCCAAGCTGCTTCCTGAAATGGTAGCTACAGATCTGGGCCCAAGGGCACTGCACTCTCTCAAGTGCGGAAGAGAAGGCTGATCCATTGATAGACTGGCCAGGAACACATGAATAGCCACACAGCCAGAGATGTCACCATCTATCACAAAGAACAATAGTCTTTCTGTGCCAGTGATGTATTTCAAGAGTGATAATGACATCAAGTAAGAGGGAGGCAAACTGAAAGGATTTTTAAATAGTCTGAAGATCCCTTTGTCACAAGCCAAATTTCCTATGATCGTGAAGCCAGTTTATCTATTGCTCGTTTGAATTAATAGACCGTGATTTGCACAATTTTCTTGTTTAATTTTGACCACCCTGTGATCTCTCTTTTCTCTGAACTCTTGTTGTACTCAGCCTTCACAAGACAATATTACACGTAAATAGATGTTGCTTCTTTGTACTCTTACATAGGTTGTCCACGGGTGCCCAGGCTGTCTCCCCAAACAAATTATAAGACACTCAATGACTGAGAACTCTGTCATATGCCTTCCTTGGCCCTTGAGCCTTAACCTAGGGTGGCAGGGATAAGATGGTAGATATTCAATATTTGTTGAATGCTTAAATTATAGTCTTCGGTTGAATTCTCAGTTGCTTCTGCAGAAGTATTTGTGCTTGTTCCTTATTCATTTTTTGTTTTGTTGCAGCTAGAACTGTAAATATTCAGACATAAAGACAGTAGGCTAGGAAATGTTTAACCCCCAGCATTACAGAAAAAAAAATTTATGTATATGTATAAAAGCATTTACCGTCGTAAAAATACTCTCAAGATGGCCTATTTCAAGCTACCGGCATGATGTCAACTGGCTTGCAAAATGCCTGGAAGTTAAAAGGCCGATTCGATGAAGCTGATGTGGGTGGCTCCAAAACAGCGCAGTTCCTTCCAAAATATGATCTTTGCTGAATGTGGTGACTTTTGGTTTTCTGTCTCAATAAAGGCTTTCTTAGTGAACGATTATATCCAGGTTAGCCTAAAATACAAGGTTTTTGGTTTGCGTTTATGATCATTTGAAATCCAAACCTAGCAATGCAGCAATTACTTACTTAGTCATTCCAGGGTCAAGCTGTGGAAAAAGTTTTGTGTTTAAATTAATGAAGCTTAAAAAAAAAAATCGAAATGTAAGCCAATCAAACAACCAAGCGACATTCTATCTCCTATTTTCTTTCTTCCTTTTTTCTTTCCTCCTCCTTCCCTCTCTTTCTTCCTTTCTTTTCCTTTTCCCATTACCTCACCTCCCGTCCCATTCATACCATTTTCATTTTGGGTGGGAGGTTTTGCTCTTAACTTATAGTAACCTTTCTGGGTTAAGAAAACACTTTCAAGCCCAGCAATCTTGCCGACCTAAACCCGTATAAGGATCTACTGTAGAGTTTTAAGCAACTATTGGATTGATTTTGCTTCTAGCCAATCTTCCAGGAAGGCTTTCTTCTTCTACTTCAGCTTTTCATTCAGAATTCCTAATGTGTCCTTAATGGAATACAAAACCACAATCATTTTAGAGGATAAAAGATAACTCTCAACACAGATTCAAGAGTCTGACAGTGCTCTACAGCTAGGAATGTATTCTTCCCTGAATTTAGATTGTAACTTCCGGTTCTCTCCCCTTCCCCACAGGGCCAACCCCTCCTCTTTATTAAACCTCTAGTTGGCCAGGCATGGTGGCTCATGCCTGTAATCCCAGCACTTTGGGAAGCAGAGGCAGGTGGGTCACGAGGTGAGGAGTTTCAGACCAGCCTGGCCAATATGGTGAAACCCCGTCTCTACTAAAAATATAAAAATTAGCCAGGTGTGGTGGCGCGTGCCTATAATCCCAGCTACTCGGGAGGCTGAAGCAGAAGAATTGCTTGAACCCGGGAGGCAGAAGTTGCAGTGAGCCAAGATCGCACCACTGCACTCCAGCCTGGGCAACAAAGAGAGACTCTGTCTCAAAAACAAAACAAAATACAACAAAAAAGCCCCTCTAATTAGGAGAATTTCTATTTGGTGTGTAAGTTGAGGGAGGGAGAGGAGGTTCAGGTCTATCCATATGTAGAAACTAGCTCCTTTACAACTTCTCTGATGGGGACTACCTGGGTGCAGAGAGCAGTAGAAGGCAATCACATCAATTCAAAGCCATTCCCATTGTGTCAAAAACCATTGTTAATGTTATTTAAAAGAAGCTATATGACATTGATCGTTTTTCAAAAGGAAGGTAACTAAGAACACTTTTATTTCAAATATCAATCGGGCTTTTAATTAAATTTATCATGGCTAAACTCACTTGTTCTTCATTACACTCGTTCTCAAACCCTTAAGCCAGCCTGCTTTCTCTTTTCTTTTTTTCTGCATGTCTGGCTCTTTTATTGGTGTGCCAGTGAAAAGCCTAGTTATGGGTACTTTCAACCGAAGAGCCTGCACGAAAGCTTTTTCTGAAGTACTTGGCATTCTCCACTTGGTTTTGTATTGTGATATTTTTTTCTCCTTAAGTAGTTCATAAACTTCTTGTAAGCAGAAGCAAAGCATTTCATTTTCCCCATGGAGCCCTTGTGCTTTGCAGAGCACAGGTGTATGGACTCCTATAAGTTTCAAAGCTAGAGGGGTCATTGGTGAGATTTTCCAACCCAGGTTATTGTTATTTTGATTCATGGAAATAGCCTTACTCAAGGTGTCTGTGAACCCTCTGAAATTAAATACAGAGTACCATATGCAAGTGTATGCATGCAATGTACATATGCCTAGTAGCACTTTTCTGGGAACAAATGTTCATCAGATTTTCTTTTTTTTTTTTTTTTTTTTTTTTTTGAGACAGAGTCTCACTCTGAAACTCAGGCTAAAGTGCAGTGGCATGATCTCTACTCACTGCAACCTCCGTGTCCTGGGTTCAAGCGATTCTCCTGCCTCAGCCTCCCGAGTAGCTGGGATTACAGGTGCCCACCACCACACCTGGCTAATTTTTCTATTTTTAGTAGAGATAGGGTTTCACTATGTTGGCCAGGCTAGTCTCGAACTCCTGACCTCAGATGATCCACCCGCCTTGGCCTCCCAAAGTTCTGGGATTACAGGAGTGAGCCACCGCACCCAGCCTGATTTTCAAAAATGTTAAATCTACCACTCTACTGAAGGCCCACACAGCCCCAAAGACAGTGCTGTGTTTTCAGTAGGCCCCTAGGGAATTGGGAAGTATTAGAGAGAGAGGAATGGAGTCCCAGAGAGATTAGATATTTACCCAATAAATAATCATTGTATCTATACAGGGATTGTTTGTTACTTACTCATTTATATTTGAGATGTATTTCACATACCATAGATTTACCTCTGCAAATGGGTGAATTCGGTAGTTTTTAATATGTTCATAAAGTTGTGCAGCCATCACCCATTTCTCGTAAGTATGAGTTATCGAGAGCCTTTGTGCCAAGCACCATCCTTAGTGCAGAGGATATAGCAGTGGGAATATGAGGGACAACGTGTCTGCCCTCCAGAAACTCATCTTCCATTGGGATAGATAGCAAACAAGGAATCAAATAATTATACCCTATATGTTATAGGTTAAATGTGGCCCTCTCAAAATTCAGACGTTGAAGTCTGAACCTCTAATGCTGCTTCATATGATATTATTTAGAAATAGGGTCATTGTAGCTGTAATTAGTTAAGATGAGATCATATGGAGTAGGATGGACCCCAATGCAGTATGACCAGTGTCCTTAGGAAAAGGGGAAATTTGGACACAGGGTGAAGGCCACGTGAAGATGAAAGCAGAGATGGGGGTGATGCGCCAGACACCAAGGATCACCAAAGACTTCCAGCAAGCACAGAAGCCAGGGGAAGGGTGGGAACAGGGCAACCCTCTCAGCCCTCAGAAGGAACCAGCCCTGCTGATGCCCTGATCTTGGATTTCTAGTCACTCAGTTTGTAGCACTTTTTGTTACAACAGCCCTAGCAAACTAACACACACCCTCACTTCAGCCTGTGATCCTCCCACTATAATGGAAATTTCAATATCCCATGTGATGGATGGGAAAAGTGGCTAATTTTACTTTTATTTACATACACACACACACACACACACATGCAGGTTTCTATCCATGGTTCCTGGCTTATAACTTCCATAGTTCTTGTTACAGTCTATTATTATATTGGGGCATTTTAAGCCTCAGAAACAGGCCTCCGAAAACAAAATCTCCCTTTTCATCTTCTCCTGCCTTTTTTTTTTTTTTTTTTTTTTTTTTTTTGGCTGACTGCAATCTCCACCTCCCAGGTTCAAGCGATTCCTGCCTTCCTTTCACAAACTCCTTTTCTCCTCAAGGCAGGACTTTAATCTATCACTGCCTTTCTGCCTTGGAGCTGGCTATAAAGAAATTCTCTGACCTACCTTGTCTGATTGTGGTCATAAGACCTTCATTTCAGAAGGGGTCTTGCACCACAGCGGAAAGGAATGTGGCACAGAGAGGCCAAGGAGAATCTAAACGGACAGGCTTTTCTGGGTTTCCCTACCTGGTCTTTCAGTATGAGATCATACCATTTTTATCCAGTTACATTTCTACGTCATTGTCCACCCTTCAATCATGCCCATTCAGTGAAGTCTCCATAAAAGGCCCAAGAGGACAGGGTACAGGGGCTTCCAGACAGGTGAAGTCCTGGAGGCTGCAGGAAGGTGAACAAGAACTCATCCCCATATGCCAGGAGCGGGGCACATCCCAACTCAACAGGAATGGAAGCTCCTGCGCTTGGGACCTTCCAGGCCTCGTACTATATGTCTCTTCTTCCAGCTGTTTATATCCTTTAAAATGTCCTTTATAATAAACTGGTTAACATAAGTGTTACTGAAGTTCTGTGAGCTACTTTCACAAACTAATCAAGCCTAAAGGATAGGTCATGAGAACCCCAACTTGAAGCCAGTAGGTCAGAAGTTCCACAGGTCCTGAAGCAACAGGACATCTCTATCCCAGGGGGCTAGCATCAGAATTGAATTGGACTGGGGGACACCCAGCTGGTGTCTGCTGCAGAATTGATTGCTTGCTTGCTGGTGGGAAGAAAATCCTCTACATGTCATCACCAAAGTTCTTTGTGTTCATTGTTATGATTTCAGAGCAGAGAAAAAAACTATTAATTGGTTTTTATTCCTCTGAGAATAAGCCTGACTCAGGAAAATGAGAAGGAATCAGGTTTTTGAAAGTCATAAAAGAGCATTCCTGACAGAGGACACAGTAAATGCAAATGCCCTGAGGCAGGAATGAGATGAGAAGATTAGAAGAACAGCAGACGGTGAGTGAGGCTGCACAGGAGTCCTGGAGGGACAGCGGCTCCCCCTAAGAATGGAAAGGTAGGCGGGGGCTAGCATGGAAATGGGCTTGGATTTGCTTCTAACTACAATGAAAAGCCACTGAAGGATTTCACACAGGAGACTGTCAGGATCAGATTTATTCCTGGAAAGGTGACTCTGGCTGTTGGAGACTAGGCTGTAAGAGAACAGCTGTGACTTTATGGGAAGAGGCCACTGCAGAAGTCCAGGAGGGAGATGATGGTAGCTTGAACTTCAGTGGAGGCTTGGAGCTGGAGTGGCAGACCACCCCAAAATGTGTTCTGAAAATAGATTCGACAGGATTCACTGATGAGGTTGATGGCAAAGGAGAAAATTAGGGGATGGAGGTACCACTTTCCAATATGGAAGAACTAAAATCAAACTGTAATCCCAGCACTCTGGGAGGCCAAGGTGAGAGGATCACTGACGCTCAGGAGCTCAAGACTAGCCTGGGCAACATAAGAGACCTTATTGCTAGGAAGGGTGGATGCAAGGAAGGAACGGAGGGAGAGAGAAAGGGAGACAGAGAGAAAGAGAGAAAGAAAGAGAGAGAGGAAGGAAGGAAGGAAGGAAGGAAGGAGAGAGAGAGAGAGAAAGAAAGAAAGGCAACGACAATGAAGAACAACAACAACAAAGGAACAAATTTCAGGGAAAAAACTAAGTCCTGTAAAGTTTGAAGGACTCTTACAGATGCTAAGCTATATTTGTTAATTGACTGAACTGTTTTTAAATACACAACTACTTATCTAGAAGTGAATGATTTTGCTGCAAGAACATTTCTGAGATTTTGAAACATGTTCTGAGATAATAGAAGACACACTGGAGTGTAGTGAAAACGGGGCCTTCTCACTCTAGGGCCCCTCCTCTAAGGGGAGAGCGACACCCATAAATTGAAGGCATCTCTAGAAATTGCTATCCTTTCGCACCTCAGTTCATCTCCTCACTCCTCCCTCCCCTATCCTTCCCACCCCCTTGCCAGTCTTTGGATTGAATTCATTCAGTGCTGGGCAGCACATTGGGAATGAGGGGTCCAGCACTGTGTTGGCTTCCTAGGGCTGATGTTAACAAATGATCACTAGCTAAGTGGCTTAAAACAACAGAAATTTGACAGGGCGTGGTGGCTCATGCCTGTAATCCCAACACTTTGGGAGGCTGAGGTGGGCAAATCATGAGGCCAAGAGTTCGCGACCAGCCTGGCCAACATAGTGAAACCCCGTCTCTACTAAAAATACAAAAAAATTAGCTGGGCATGGTGGCAGGCACCTGTAATCCCAGCTACTTGGGAGGCTGAGGCAGGAGAATCACTTGAAGCCAGGAGGCGGAGGTTGCAGTGATCTGAGATTGCACCACTGTATTCCAGCCCAGGCAACAGTGCGAAACTCCATCTTAAAAACAAGCAAACAAACAAACAAACAGAAAAACAGAAATGTATTCTGTCAAAGTTCTGGAGGCCAGAAGTCTGAAAACAAGGGGTCATCAGGGCCACCCTCCTCCCTATCTCCAAAGGCCCCAGGGGAAATCCATTTCCTTGCCTCTTAGCTTCTAGTGGCTCCACATGCTTTAGGGCTCATGGATGCATGGCTTTAATCTCTTCAGCCATGGTCACATGGCCTTCTGCTCTGTGTCTCAGATCTCCCTCTGCCTTTCTCTTTATAAGGACACTTGTCTTTGGATTTAAGGCTCACCTGGATAATCTAAGATGACCTCATCAGGATATCTTTAAGTTAATTACTCTTGCAAAGACTCTTTTTGCAAATAAAGTCACATTCTCAGGTACTAGATGAGCATATTATCTGGGGAGGGGGGCACCATTCCACCCACTATGAGTAATGAATGCGAGATTTGCCCCCTCTTCTCATGGGATAGTAACTGACACCCAATGGGTGTATGTGAATGAGCAGAGCGAAGGACAGAGGGAGAGCCTTCAGAGATGCTGGCAGGTTTGAAGACCTTGAAGAGAGAGCATGGAGCTTCCAAGGATGGGTACCAGCTTAGAAATGGAGAGAGATGAAGCCATAGGGGTGGGGCTGGGCCAGCCACCGAGGGCCTCCTAAGCTCTGGGAAGATGTTTAAACTTGGAGACAGTAGGGAGCTTCTAGAGGATTTTAAACAGGGGAAGATTGAGGCTGAATACGGTGGCTCATGCCTGTAATCCCAACACTTTGGGAGGCCGAGGCAAAGGCCTGGGTGAATCATTTGAACCTGGGAGTTTACGACCAACCTGGGCAACATGGCAAAACCCTGTCTCTACAAAAAATACAAAAATGAGCTGGGTGTGGTGGTGCACACCTGCAGTCCCAGCTACTTGGGAGGCTGAGGTGAGAGAATTGTCTGAACTGGGGAGGTTGAGGCTGCAGTGAGCCATGATTGCACCACTGCACTCCAGCCTGGGCAACAGAGTAAGACTCTGTCTCAGTCAATAAATCAAGGAGGATCATGACCAGGTGTGCCTTTGAAAAAAATTAGACATGTGCTTTGTGGAGAATGGATGTGAAAGGGGAAAACAGAGGGTAGACAGGTCGGGTAAGGTGCTCTTTGGGATTCTAGGCAAAACATGGATGTGGTTTGGCCCAGACAGCTGGCAGACGTAGAGTGGAATGGGTAAGTCAGAACCACCAAATGTCACTGAACCTTGTGTCTCAACCAGAGATTTAATTACTCACATTGACAAAGGCAGTGTGTAAGACCACGCCTTCCTGTGGCCTGGTAGAGGGCCACATGAAGTGACTCTTTCAAAAGGGACTCAACCTTGATCAATTATTCCGAAGGCTTCAAGATGATTTTTTAGGAGGATAAATGAAAGCTTATACTGATGGGCGCTGAACTCACCCTAAAAACACCCCTTCCTTTTCCATTCAGCTGTGTGCTCTTGTGGCCTTGAAGAGCAGCACCGGTGTAATTTGGAGGTTTTAATAGCCTCTGCTTGGAATATGTGGATGTGCGGTTGTTACACGTATTTTCATTCTGGTATTTTTATGGCCTGAGCTATTTTCGCCAGGAGGATGCAAGCAGACCCCGACAGTCCAGTTACTGTCTGTAGAATCTGAATGCCCAGCAACTTAGAAGGTCATGAGAAGCAGCTACCCCAGGATTCAGAACCATGAAGCGGCCTCCTGATTTGAAGGTAGAACGTTCTCTCTTGGCAGTGCTGTTTGCATTCAATGTAAAACCCAAAGAGGGTGGAAATGCTGCCCAGTTGGGAAAAAAACAACAAAAATGCAAACCAAGTATTTGGAATTTTTACCAATTCCTTCTACTATGACAAAAAATTCCTATATTCCCTCACGAAATCCAACCTGCTCTGTAGCTGGGGCTGTCTTCAGAGTCAGATCTGGGTTTGGACTGTTCCTGAGAAAGAGGTCTTTAGGTCTCTGTAGCTCCTACAGGGCCTCCTCACAAATGCTAGAGACATAGATGTGCTCAGTAAATACTCATGGATAAGAAGCTCTGTGATTGGCTGGGTGTGGTGGCTCACGCCTGTAATCCCAGCACTTTGGGAGGCCGAGGCGAGCACATCACTTGAGGTTGGGGGTTCGAGACCAGCCTGACCAACATGGAGAAACCCCATCTCTACTAAAAATACAAAATTACCTGGGCATGCTGGCAGGTGCCTGTAATCCCAGCTATTTGGGAGGCTGAGGCAGGAGAATCGCTTGAATCAAGAAGGTGGAGGTCGCAGTGAGCCAAGATTGTGCCACTGCAATCCAATGGGGAAAAACAGCGAAACTCAAAAAAAAAAAAAAAAAAAAAAAAAAACACAAGAAGAAGAAGCTCTGCGCTCAAAGGTTTTGAAAAGGGAGAGGAAAAAAAAAAAACAGAACAGGGCCTTTCCACCTTATTAAAGTCCTGCTTGACATTGTTTCTCATTGTGTGACCTTGAGCAAGCCCAGGGCCCCAGTTTGTCTTTGTTCAAGTGAGGATCTGGGTTAGGAGACCCTACGCAAAGGCAATCAGGGTGCCAGCATCCACCCAGCTGTCACTGGTGGGTACGTGCAAATGCAGACTCTCTGTTGTTGATGGGGAAATAACCAGAGACAGATTCTCAGTGATGTAACCATGAGAACCGAGCAGATGACTGTAAAGACAGAAGTGAAAGTCCATTCCAGAACCGTGGCTGCCGGAGGAAACTCCCTGGGAGGCACCCTGATGGGCGCTGATGACCAAAATGCATGGTCCTGCTCACATCCCATCCCCTCTACCCCCAGAAGGGCACTTAATCCCCAAAGCACTAAAGTGTGAACACTCCTACCAGGATGTACTCATGGGTTCAGACGGGCCATGACTCTGGAGCCTGGCATTCTGCTGGTTCCTAGTTGGTCGTCTGGCCACACTGTTGTTGTTACTGCTGTGGCTGTCGCTGTCGCTGTCCGCGCCAGGCGTGCAAATCCCCAAGGGCTGGGACTTTCTTTTTTCCTGCCATACTCCCTCAGCCTCGCCTCTGTGGTCCCCAGCGTGGTCTCTGCACGCAGCAGGCATTCAATAACCACTCGCTGATCAACCCTCATTGTGGCAGGAAAACAAGCCATGGTTGGGTGCTCAGAGCCTGGAATAGCATGCATGGGGGTGGGGCAGGGGAGGCTTGGAGCCACGTGGAGCCAGAGCCCTAACGAGAAACAGGCCTCGGCACTGATGAGAAATTGATTACCCTGCCTCTCAGCACCAGCCCTTCTCCCCAGCACTCCTCCAAGAGCTCAGACAAAGACCTAGAGTGGAGGCCCCAGCCTGAGCCTCTTCAGGGCTATCGAATGTCTAGCCCCCAGTATGGAAGCTAATGAGTGTATTTATAGCCCACCTTGCCCCAAGAAGAATTTCAAGCATTTTTCAAAAAAGAAGCAATACCATAAGAGGAAGTAAATTTAGAAGAAAAAAAATGAGCCAAAGGGAAATAAGGGCAGGATTATCTAATGGTGGAAATTTAAGTTTGGGGTCCGGTAGAGAGAGAACCAGTTCTGGACCCCTCGTTATGCCACTAGAGGAAGATCTGCCCATTCAGCCTACCAGCAAGGGGTCTTATTGGGGGTGGCGTGACTACCTGGAGACGAGGATGTTTGTTGTTTTCTTAACCCCCAGCATGGTGGTTGTGACAGGATCAGGGCGGAACACTTGGAAAGCATGGATCAGGACAGAAACACTTTGTAAGTCAAGGAAAACATGTGATGCTGTCTCTTATCACTGAGGAATGAGATGGTTAAGCCTCCAGGCACTAGGATAGAGGGACAAGAGTTCAAGTTCCAGTTCTGCAGCTGACTAGCTGCTTCTAACCTTCATTATTTAACTTCTCTAAGCTTCAGCTATACAAGAGCTGAGTCGAGCCTCTGAAGTCCCTACCAATAAAACGTCAACATGAACTCTTCGTATAGCAGGTGCTACCCTAAGCATTTCTATGTCTGAACCCTTTTCACGCTGTTAAAAACCCTTGGAGGCAGGTGGGTGCTGATATCTTCCATATTTTGCAGACAAAGAAACAGGTTAAAATGACTAACTCCAGGTCACATTAGCTGGTATATGGCAGAGCCAGGGTTTAAAGCGAGGGACTCTGCTTTAGAGTTTGTGCTCTGAGCCACTACTTTACACCGTTGACGTGCTCGATAAATGATAGCTACCACTATAATAGGCAGGCCTAGTTAACATGCAGATGAGTTGTAGTAATATTAAATCGACTACCTGGAGCATAGAAATGTATATCGTATGTGCGCGTTTTCAACTTGGATAGATTCTGCCTGATGGCACCTCAAAAAGCTGTTGCAATAGTCGTTCTCTCTAGCAATGTCTGAGACCTAGGTTTCAAAGGCACCAAAATGTATCCTATACTGCAACATAAAATTTTTAAAAATATACTAGGTATCTGTTGAGCTCCTACAATGGGCCAGGCATGCTTGTAGGCACTTGGGATACATTAGTGAGTGAAAGAGACAAAAATCCAGGTCTTGACAGTTGATATTGGTGGGTTTAGTTTACTTTGTTGCAATACCAGTCTTGAACTCTGGTCACAGCATCACTTGCCTCTCCCTGGGTCCCATTCATAAATAATTTAGAACTGAAGGATTCAGATTGAACAATCATTCCCTGAGCTCTGAAGGGCCAAATGCCCGTTATGTCATCAGAGCCTCCAAGCTCCTCTGATAGGGATATTGCTAGTATAATCATCCCTATCTCCAGAGATGAGGAACTAGAGGCTCAAAGAGTTAAGGTGTTTGTTCCAGATGTCCCCCCACAGCGCTAAGGGACAGAGCCGGGAGCTGAGCTCCCCTGGCCTGAAGTCCAGGATTTATTTCACTGCACGGCAGTGGTGAGATCACTTCGAGGAAATTCATCTGGGGCCCAAACACATATTTTGGCCCTTGATCCTATAGCATCTACTGATTGCATCATCCATTTGGAACTCACAATATGTTTGCCCTGATTGTCATTTTTGTGTGTATACATATTCATTAATTTGTAACTAGGACAAATATTATTAAAATACTAATATGCATCATCTTCCTCTTCCTCTTAAATAGATCTTGAAGAGGAAGAATTCTAGTTTGCCGGGTCCATTTCTAGACTACTGTTTGTTCAGGGGAATCCTGTTAAGGGACCAATAGAGATAACAAAAGAGTCCAGCAAGGCTAGACTGATCTTTAGAATATGGTCTTCAGAATAAAGGCCAGCACAGGTACAGAAGGGGACAGACAGCGAGACGCTTGGGCTAGATGTCTGGACAGAATTTTGAGACTTGAAAATTGAGAGTAGGAGAGAAAGAGAGCATTTTAAAAGAAATAATACTTACAAAGAGTAGAATTCTAAAAAGAGCACCCAGTTGGTTCTCAGTAAGTGTTTGCTGACTGAGTAGATATTTCAATAGATTGGTGGGATGCCCATGGTTAACAATAATCCATTGTACATTTTTAAACAGCTAGCGAGAAGAATTTAAATGTTTCTCTCATAAAGATAAATACTTGAGACCAGGCACGGTAGCTCATACCAGTGCAGTGCTGTGCCCCTCACTCCCAATGTGCTACCGAGCACTGAACGAATTCAATCCAGAGTCTGGCAAGAGGGTGAGAGGGTTTGGGGAGGCAGGATTGAGGAGATGAACTGAGAGATGCAAAGATAACAGTTTTTAGAGGTGCCTCCAATTTATGGGTGTCGCTCTCCCCTTAGAGGGGCCCTAGAGTGAGAGTGTGTGATCTGCAACCCTGTTTTCACGACACTTCTGTGTGTCTCCTATTATCTCAGGGCATGTTGGGAAATCTCAGAAATGTTCTTGCAGCAAAATTGTTCACTTCTAGATAGGTAAAAGTGTATTTAAAAGCACATTTCAGGCTGGGCATGGTGGCTGACGCCTGTAATCTCAGTACTTTGGGAGACGAAGGCAGGTGGTGACCAGCCTGGCCAACATGGTGAAACCCCATCTCTACTAAAAATACAAAAAATTAGCTGGGCATGGTGGTGGGTGCCTATAATCCCAGCTACTCAGGAGGCTGAGGCAGGAGAATGGCTTGAACCCGGGAGGCAGAGGTTGCACTGAGCCAAGATTGCGCCACTGCACTCCAGCCTGAGCAACAGAGTGAGACTCAGTCTCAAAAAAAAAAAAAAAAAGATAAATATTTAAGGTGATGAGTTTTCCAATTATCCTTATTTAATTTTACACATTATATAAATGTATCAAATTATCATGTGTACCCTGAAAATATATACCTATTATGTACCCTGAAAATATGCTTATTATGTAGCAACAAAAGGAAAGAAAGGAAAAGAACAGATGAACAAGTGAATGAATAAATGAAGGAATGAATGTAAAGCTGCCATCTGTATGGAGGCTACTAAAGGGGCAGCGATAAGGAAGAGCATCTGTAAGAGGTTTTACAGGCATAAAACATAAAATCCTTTGATGTTTCCTCAAGAGACTGAGTAAGAATCATACTTTAGGCCGGGCGCGGTGGCTCACACCTGTAATCCCAGGACTTTGGGAGGCCGAGGCAGGCAGATCACGAGGTCAAGAGATCGAGACCATCCTGGCCATCATGGTGAAACCCCATCTCTACTAAAAATACAAAAATTAGCTGTGTGTGGTAGTGCACGCCTGTAGTTCCAGCTACTTGGGAGACTGAGGCAGGAGAATCACTTGAACCCAGGAGGCGAAGGTTGCAGTGAGCCAAGATCACGCCACGGCACTCCAGCCTGGGCAACAGAGCAAGACTGTGTCTCAAAAAAAAAAAAAAGAAAAGAAAAAGAAATATTTAGTTGAATTAATGTTTGATGGTAGATGTGCTGCTTTGAGGAGCACTCTTTGAGACTGGAATGAAGCTCACTGGTTTTGTGTGGGTTGTACATTGAGGGACACTCATGTGATAGGCTCACTCCCTGACACTGAGGAGTATCACAGACCCATGAACAGATAGCAGTGTCCATCCCACTTTGTCAAGGAGTGTAACTGAGAAATGAATCATGCGTATGGGTGCTCAGAGATGGACATGACCAACTTTGCCTGTCAATCTGCACGAAGGAGGTTATGTCTGACAGCGGTCTTGTAAAGTAAAAAGTAGAAGTTTTCCAACTAAATAGGGAAAAGACATTCCAGAAAGAAGAGGAGCAGAGACGTCCTAATACAGCAAGGCAGAAGCAGAGAACAGTGAAGATTCAGAGAGGCTGGAGAGGAGCCAGTGCTGGGATGGCTGGCCAAGGGCTTTGTGTTCCCAGCTGAGGATTTAGGTTGGCCCTGTAGTAGGCAAAGCCAGTAGAAATCTTCAAAGAGGTGAGTGACAGAAGCACAGTCTTTCTTTTTTTTTTTTTTAAGATGGAGTCTCGCTCTGTCGCCAGGCTGGAGTGCAGAGGCACGATCTCGGCTCACCGCGACCTCCGCCTCCCGGGTTCAAGCAATTCTCCTGACTCAGCCTCCCAAATAGCTGGGACTACAGGCACGCACCACCAAAGCCCAGCTAACTTTTGTGTTTTTAGCAGAGATGGGGTTTCACTATGTTGGCCAGGATGGTCTCAATCTCTTGACCTTGTGATACGCCCGCATCGGAACTCCCAAAGTGCTGGGATTACAGGCATGAGTCACCACGCCTGGCCAGAAGCATAGTCTTTCTTAAAGAAATAGCCGGAGTGGTAGTTAGAGGATAGATGGAGGCCAGGAGAGAGTCCGGGGTGAGAAACTTTGATTTTCCACAGGATTTAGTCCAGTGCTTTGCACAAAAAGGATCATCACGTTATCATAATAAGATGATTGCCCAAGTTGGAGTCCATGCTCTACAATTTATGAAACTCTATGACCTTAGCAAATTACTTGATTTCTCTGTGCTTTGGTTTTCTTAATGGGAATAATTGTGAGAATTAACTAAGATACAAGAGAGAGCTTAGAAAAGTGCCTGCCACTCTCAATAAATGTTAATGATTAATATTTTTAGTATTGATATTGGTTAATTGTCTTGAACTGATCTCCATTTTTTTCTGACTCAGAGCATGTATCTTGGACACCAATCACCATCATCCTATCCCCTTCCCCCTCCACTTCCATTTACACCTGTGCATTCTGTTCTGCAAGAACAGAACATTCTTTTTTTGAGTTGGAGTCTCGCTCTGTCACCCAGGCTGGAGTGGAGTGGCACTATCTTGGCTCACTGCAACCTCTGCCTCCCGGGTTGAAGTGATCCTCCTGCCTCAGCCTCCTAAGTAGCTGCGACTACAGTTAGGCGTTACCACACCCAGCTAATTTTTGTATTGTTAGTAGAGACAGCGTTTCACCATGTTGGCCAGGCTGGTCTTGAACTCCTGACCTCAAGAGATCTGACCACCTCGGCCTTCCAAAGTGCTGGAATTATGGGCATGAGCCACTGTGCCTGGCCCAGAACAGAACATTCTTGATGGCCGAATCCGAGTGACATGTGCTTCTACTGAACGACAGTGTTAGCATGTAGTAGTTGCTTAATGTTTGCTAAATGCATGCCAGTTGGGGCAGCAAAAACAACTCTCAGTAAATTGACAGTAAAACAATTTTCCAGAAGCAGTCACAAGGTATTGGCATTAGAAGCCCCGCTATAGCTCCAACTGGAACTTCAACCTCAAAGGAAGTGCTGTCCCATCTGATCTAGCTCTGCTTAACCAGCCCCAAAGAGAGCTCTAAAACAGAGGCAAAACAAAGATTAATGAAGAAAAGATGTGGTATATAAGAAATTGTGAAAAGAACCAGGGAGTCATAGAGCAAAGTCCAGAAGACAACTGACGGCGATGGACTCGTTGGGCTTCCTATATTAAGATAAGATTTTCCTGACATAAAATGTATCGTATAAAAGAAGACTTTAATACCCATCTGGAACCACAGCGTTAACAGAACTTGAGTTGGAGGTAGCTAGTATAAAAGAAAACAGAATTTAAGAGAACTCATTGCTTTGTGGTAGGAAAGCAGGGTGGGCGGTAATGATTAAGTCTTTATTTGGTAGATAAATATAGGTTGACCTGTTTGTTAAAAAATCAAGGGCAATGAAAAGACATGAAAAAAGCTTAATTGCTTACCGTTAAGTAAAATAAGCTAGTCTGAAAAGGCTACATGCTATGCGATTCCAACTACATGACCTTCTAGAAAAGGCAAAACTATGGAGACAGTAAAAACATCAGCCTCTGCCAGGGAAGAAGAAAGGGAGAAACAGGCAGAGCACAAAGGATTTTCAGGTGGTGCATTTGTTCTGCATGATACTATAATGGTGGGTATGTGACATTATGCATTTGTCAAAACCCATAGAATATACAACACAAAGAGCGAACCTTGTTATAAACTATGGACTTTAGCTACTAATAATGCCTCAATATGGGTTCATTACTTGTAACAAATGTAACACACCAATGCAAAATGTTAATAATAGGGGAAACTTGTAGGGTGGGGGAAATATACGGGAACTGTAGTTTCTGCTCAGTTTTTCTGGAAAACTAATGCCATTGTAAAAAAAAATTTTTTTTAATTTTAAAAATTCAAGGGCAAACACTAATAAAATAGAAGCAGGATACTTTCCTCTGCCATTCTACTAAGTGGGGGAAAAAAAGAAGAAATAAGCTGGGCGTGGTGGTTCACGCCTGTGATCCCAGCACTTTTGGAGGTCAAGGTGGGTGGATCACCTGAGGTCTGGAGTTCGAGACCAGCCTGGCCAACATGGTGAAACCCCGGCTCTACTAAAAATTCAAAAAATTAGCCGAGCGTGTTGGTGGGCCCCTGTAATCTCAGCTACTCAGGAGGCTGAGGCAGGAGAATTGCTTGAACCCAGGAGGTGGAGGTTACAGTGAGGCAAGATTGCGCCATTGCACTCCAGCCTAGGTGACACAGCGAGACTCTGTCTTTAAAAAAAAAAAAAAAACCGGAATGAAAATTTCTGGCTGGTTTACACTTGTAATCCCAACACTTTGGGAGGCCAAGGAGAGATCACTTGAAGCCAGGAGTCCAAGACAAGGCTGTGTAAAATAGCAAGATCCCATCTCTATTAAAAAAAAAAAAAAGAAAGAAAAAATTTGATTAGCCAGGTATGGTGGTTCCCATCTATAGTCCCAGATAACTTGGGAAGGTGAGGTCAGAGGATCGCTTAAGCCCAGGATTTCAAGGCTGCATTGAACTATGATTGTACCACTGCACTCAAGCCTGTATAATAGAATGAGGCCCTGTCTCAAGGAAAAAGGAAAAAAAAAAAATCTGGATTCATGCAGTGAAAATTGGGGGTGGGGAAGGAATTAGAGAAGCTAACACCCAATTTCTGTGGTTCTAAAATGGGGAAATTAAGGCTCATCTGGCTTTGTGATAATCATCTACTTGAGTTGGGTTACACTGAATGTAATCTGATCTTTTCTAAGACCCAATAGGCATGTAACTCCCAAAATTGCCTTAAAAATGTGTTAACTTGCTTCTGTGTGTGGTTACCTCATTTATCTAGAATGTCAGAGGCACAGAGTGGTCTGGTTAATTTTATATTCTGTTTAAGTGAGGGTTGCCATGGATACCATACATAGCCATCTAATTTCCTCAGAATTGGAATGCATGCAATAAAACTGGTTTAATGAGAAAACTAGGCTGAATGTCACTTAAATTTATTTGATGATGAGTACTTGATAATGGGGAAGGCACTCCAGGATCCAGCAGAGCCCCAGTATGTCATTCCAAATGTCACTTCTCCTTGTTCAGAACTGCAAAGACACAAGGCCGGGAAAAGTGGACGAATCTTTACTGACCATAAAAGAAAGCCCTGTAGGTGGCTCTTTTGTATGACTTGCAAGATATTCACCTGTGCATTGATGATTTGTCTGTGTCTCAAGAAAGTGGAGTAGAGAATGTTTGCACAGCAACATCAGAAGAATGTGAAACGTTTCACTGGAGTCATCTGGGGTTTGGGTCCTGCATGATTGGCAGCCGTGTAATTTGATTTGAATCCTTTCCTGTATCCTCTGCCATTGTAAAGACTTGGCTAATTTCTTAACTAACAGAGAGTTCAGAACCTCAGACCTTTGGGCAGGGTGGTTAAGTGGACTCTGGAGTGAGTAAAACCTGCTGATCAGATCCCAGGTCTGTCTCATCCTGGTTATGGCAAGCTGGCTAGCTGCCCAACATCTATGTATAATAGATGGAAAGCAATCATGGCTACTTCATAGGGTAGTTGTGAGAAGCCAATAAGACAATGTAAATAAAGAACTTGGCACACCATAAGTGACAATAAATATTAGCAATTATTATGATCCTTATTAGTATTCCACTAGTCCAAAGGGCCCAAGATGAGACTCTATGTGAGGATCTGAGTGAGGTTAAATTAATACCCTCCCCACCCTGAGAGGAACTGAGTTTTGCACAGTCTGAATGCATACATGTATTCTTTTTCCTTTGGAGATGCTGCTGCTTCAGAACATCCGAGGCAGTAGGCCCAGGGTACATGACCATATGTTCACCTCCTTTGGAGAATTCCCTCCCAGGATCTGCTGCTCGTGATGTGGAAATTCACCAGCGAAAAGCAGACTTTACAGGAGTCGCGGAGCCTCTGAGTGCCGCTGACACATGTCAGATGTCAGCACGTTCGCTCCATGTCTCCCTGCCAGCCTAGTCCTTCTCCGGTTGAGATTTTCACTCCTCCTTCCCCAGTGTTCTATGACTGCTCCTTACCATCCCTGGTTTCTGTGCTTCCTGAACTGCTCCCTGTCTCCAGGCTTCATAGGCAGTTCCTGCCTCTGTGCCGATCTGACCGTGATACCCAAGCCACTGGTCTGGGGCCCCTCAGGGACAGCTCAGGACCTCCCTGCTGCTGCAAGTCACTGGGAATACATGGCCTCAGCCCTGCGCCCCACCCTTCCCTTAGTCATTTCACCGTTCTTCTGGAAGGGAGGTCTGGACATTGTCTCGCAGGTACCCTCCTGAAAGCGAATCTGCCACAGGGGTTTATTTGTTCGAGCTTATTTGCCTTTCAGAAACAATCTGGTTGTAATTTCAGCAGCAGACTCGGTTTGGCTACTTTACCCGCCGCTCCTCATTTTGCCATTTTCCCCAGTTGCTGTTTTGCAGACTGTCTTTTTCTGTTTGGGTTATTCCTTTCAAAATATAAACCCAAGCATGCTATTACATGCATATACACACTCACACACCCACACATAGACACACAAGGCACATAGAAGACTCATCCAGTCTTGATGTTGTTGCCGCAATTACTTGTCATTAATATGGTAGCGATGCTTTATTCTGATAGCCATGATTTATATACCACTTTCAGTTTTCCTTCCAATTCAGATTCTGTTCTACATTTTGCAAGGTTCTTAATTCAAGCCTATCTTTCCTGATTTGCATCTTGTTTTCAAGTTCCTATAAAATCTTTCTCTTTTGAAAAACAAGAGAAGAAAAACAACACCCAAGACCACAATGTGTTACCAATCAACAAAATCCTAGGTAAAACTGAAGTGAAATTGGACGCAACGCAAGGAATTCTCTCATAGGGAATAATCTGGAGCTGGCTAGCGGTGGAAGCCGTGAGTAATGGGTCTCTTCTCTCTTGCTGAATCTCTATAAATCTATTGGCTGGATGGAGAACAACCATTCCCTTTTCATTCATACAGAACTTGGACCTGCAGAGCTTAGTACAGAAACTCTCTGTTACCTTTATGTTTTGAATACGACATCTGAATGGCTCCTTGTTTCAGGCCTGACTTTTTTTTCCCACCTCCATTTACTCAGCTCTACAAGGGGAATCAGCACTTAATAAAACAACTATTGGCTGATGGTGCAAGTCACAGGAGCCTTAGAGCTCTTCTTGGCTTTGTTTTTCTAAAAAGTACCCATGACTATAGCCAGGCAAATCATTATATAGCCATGGGCTCCCTCAGGAGAAATTAAAACAAGTTAGGCAGCAGGATAGAGAATCAGGCAGGAAGCCTAAAGGAAATTTAATAAACTCGTGCCTCTCTTCTTTTTCCTTTTGGGTAGATTTTCCTAAATGTGGTGGAAAGTTCTACAGCTGTTTGTGATGGGCCAATCACCTTCTCAGTTGAGTTGAGAAGCCATGAAAAAATGAAGATAGCCGAGGGGAACGGGAAGGATCCCTATGGAATGAATCAGTGTGTCTGACCTATGGGGCTGAACCCTGGCACAACTCAGAAATGGGCAAAGATTTCCAGAGCTGGCCTCTGTTTTAGCATTTTCTTCCTTCTGTTGCTGGCCCCACCGCACCCTCTGGTCCGTGCTGCTCTGGACTCGGCTATTTCATGAAAGGGCACGCCATCCCCACTGACCCCTCCCATCCAGAAGTACCTGCCCCTTTAACTTTTCCGTTCTTACTTCATGCATAGAAACGTTCCCCTCACTGAGAGGCAGAATAAAGTCATAGTGAAATGCACAGGCTTCGGTGAAACTAGAGCTGGGTTCACATCCCATCGTGGCCGCTTACTGGCTGTGCGTCATCTAAGCTTCAGTTTCTCTCATCTACAAAGAGTGGATTAATAATAGCACCGATGCTCTATGGGTACTATTATAAGACAATAATAATAGGATGAAAAAAAATCAACAAGATAAAGTAGGATAATAAACGGAAAGTACAGAGCCAGGTTTAGAACTCAGATCGTCTGACTGTAGAGGCCACATGTTTGACAACTGTGCTATCCCGCTTCCTATAAAATGGATTAAAAATTCAGTCATTGGCCAAGTGCAGTGGCTCACGCCTGTAATCCTAGCGTTTTGGGAGGCCGAGGCGGGAGAATGGCTTGAGTCCAGGAGTTGGAGACCAGCCTGGGAAACACAGCAAAACTCCACCTCTACAAAACAAATACAAAAATTAACTGGGCGTGGTGGCGTGTGCCTGTAATCCCAGCTACTCAGGAGGCTGAGGTGGGAGGATTAAGGGAGCCCAGGAGGTCAAGGCTGTGAGCCAAGATTGCACCACTGCACTCCAGCCTGGGCAACACAGTGAGACCCTAGCTTAAAAAAAAAGTTGTTATGACACGGGTTCATAGCAGCACTACTTTAACAGCCAAAAATTGGAAACACCCAGGTTGACTGACTTTCCTACATGACTAGGTACCATAATTGAGGCAAACTTAGGTTTTAACTCACACACTTATAAACATGAGCCAGTAATAATATTGATAACATCTAACTCTTATGCAGTAGATACTGTACTATGCTAGGCATTGTTCCAAGTGCTTTACATAAATTAACCGCTTTCATCTTCACAAAAACCCTTGGAGTTAGCTCTTATTTTAACCCCCATGTTATAGATGAGGACACAGGCACGAGGAGGTCAGTAACATGTTTATGGACACGCAGCCAATGAGTGACTGGGCCAGGGTTTGACCTTGAAAGACTAACTCCAGTGAGTTCCATTCTAACCATCAGCCTCTACTGCCAAAATGTAGTTGCTGTGTTACATAGATTTATTTGTTTCATTAAGCGCTCTTTATTTCTGATGCAACCAATGGCATATTTTTATTTCCTTACAAATAAGTTCAGTTCATTTCTCTTCTATTCTTTTTTTCAAATAACCATTAGCTTTCTATGCTTTTGTCCTAGCATCAAAATGGTCCACAAAATATATTTATAGCAAAATATAAATGACAAGCATAGCTTTAGGATTCTGATCCCTGATCATGAAGTATGATGAAATATAACCACTGATGTATTTTGACACTTTGAGTAAAGTACTCCAATTGACTGTCATTTTTATCACCTCGCCCAGAGATAATGGCAGGAATAAACCCCTCCCCCAGGCTCTCTGACAACATCAAACAAGGAAACGCATAAGCAGGCTCTATAAACATCAGCAGAAGTGATGGATTCTCAACATAAAAATGTGGAGGTAGAAGAAACAGCCATTTCTACGATGTGACCTGTTTACCAAGTCCGTTTATTGACTGAAGGAGCAATTTTAATACTTTAACTCCGTCTTATGCCCAAAAGAGCCACAAAACCATAGGAGAAAGGCTAGAGCCTGGAGGAGCTGACAGGCTGATTACTCTAAACGAAATTAAACAATTGATTTAGCCAAGTGATTAGCTTGAACTGCTATCTGCATTTAAGGGAGCAGTTTTTTGACTGCGATGACTGGTCAGTTCAACCCACTTGTAAATCTGGAACATATGAGCCAAAAGGAGATGTACCTAACCCATTTTTTAAAACTTTTTACTTTTTTAATTGCTTTTTTTTTTTTTTTGAGATGGAGTTTCGCTCTTGTTGCCCAGGTTGGAGTGCAATGGCACCATCTCAGCTCACTACAACCTCTGCCTCCTGAATTAAAGCGATTCTCCTGACGCAGCCTCCAGAGTAGCTGGGATTACAGCCACCCACCACCATGCCCAGCTACTTTTTGTATTTTAGTAGAGACAGGGTTTCACCATGTTGGCCAGGCTAGTCTCGAATGCCTGACCTCAAGTGATCTGCCTGTCTCGGTCTCCCAAAGTGCTGGGATTGCAGGGGTGAGTCACTGTGCCTGGCCTATTTTTTTTTTGTATTTTTAGTAGAGACAGGGTTTCACTATGTTGGCCAGGCTAGTCTCAAACTTCTGAACTCAGGTGATCCACTTGCCTCGGCCTCCCAAAGTGCTAGAATTACAAGCGTGAGCCTCTGCGCCAGGACTTAAGTGCTTTTTTTTTAAAAAAAATTGTTATTATTATTATCTTTTTTGGAGAAAGAGTCTCACTCTGTTGCCCAGGCTACAGTGCAGTGGCATGATCTCGGCTCACAGCAACCTCTGCCTCCCAGGTTCAAGCGATTCTCCTGCCTCAGCCTTCCAAGTAGCTGGGACTACAGGCATGCACCACCACCCCTGGCTAATTTTTTTGCATTTTTAATGAGATAGTGTTTTACCATGCTGGTCAGGTTGGTCTCGTACTCCTGACCTCAAATGATCTGCCTGCCTCGGCCTTCCAAAGCGCTGGGATTACAGGCGTGAACCACCACGGCCAGCCAATTCCTTTATTTTTAAATAAAGACATTTTAGTATCTTTTTTTCCCAACTTTTATTTTTAAGTTCAGGGGCACATGTGCAGGATGTGAGGTTTGTTACATAGGTAAACATGTGTCACGGTGGTTTGCTGCACAGATCGTCCCATCACCTGGGTATTAAGCCTAGCATTCATTAGCTATTTTTCCTGATACTCTCTCTCCTCTCAGGCCTCAATTTTTTACTTTTTGTACAGACAGGCTGGTCTTGAATTCCTGGCCTCAGGCAATCCACCTCAGCGTCCCAAAGTCCTAGGGTTACAGACGTGAGCCACTCCACTCAGCCAATTATATTTAAAATTTTTGTTTTATCAGTTCCAATTTCTCTCCTATCTGAGTGCACTTAGGAGTCTCAGGGGAGCGGTTTGTGGTTTGTAACAGAATGTTCTTAAGTGTAAGAAAGAATGTATCTCTTCTCTATAACAACAATCACCATCACCATTTACTGAGCACTTACTATGTGCTTACTCTCCATTATTAGAGAAGGATTTCAGACTGATGGTCAAGTATGTGGCCTCTGCAGCTAGTTCCACAGTTGTGTGGCTGGGAGCAAATGGCTTGGATTTCTTTGTGCTTAGTTCCCTTACTTGTAAATCATGATGCCTACGTCATAAGACTGTTATTACAATTAAATATATCCCTATATGTAAAGGGTTAAAGAGAGTGCCTGGAACCTGCTATGATTTGGCTATTGTTATTTATGTTCCTAAACACCATCTAAATTTTGTATTATTATTTTTATGTTACAGTTAAAAGAAGTCAAGTTCAAAAAGATAAATAATTAGACCAAGGTCTCATATGCAGAGAGAGTAGCTGCTTTTCCTTCTCCAGATGTTCAAGTAGCGTCGCATGCATTGTAGAAAGAATAAAGACAATCTTTTTTCTGTATCTGACATCCTGAAATGATTAAGATTTGGGATAGTTGGTACTTGTTGCACTTTTGTTTCCCCAGAGGATGAATAAATCATTCATGAATACATTTGAAAAGATAATATATGGAGCTATAAATTAAAATACTGGGGGAAAAGCTGGGAATGATTATCTCCACATTATCCTAATATCCACTGTTAGAGGCATTTATACACCCCATAGGTGTCCACATGCAGGTTCTTCCGTTTCACATTTTCTGTGTCCTATTATCTACCTTCTGACTTAGTAACAGGTTTCCTTGCAAAAAGCTTTCCTTCTCCATTGAGAGCTGAATTCAGTTATCCTTCAGAAAATTATACACCCTTCAGTTTTGTTAAGATGTTACCTCCTCTCCACTTCGTATGTGTCATGTTAGTTTATTACTCAGCTGCTGACACTATCTTCTCATTTTGGTTTTCTGTTTGATTTCCCCCAGTGTCATTATTATTGGGATCCTTAGTACTTTCACCATTGTTATAACTCCTTTTCATTCTCAATCTGTCTCTTCAAAATAAAACTAGAGCAAATAAAACAGATACAAAGCACTGAAATCAAACAAGATCAAGATCTCACTGATATCAAAACTGAGAATCCTGTCAAAAGGAAATTGGAAAGCAGATCTGTGAAGTGTCTCTTTTTGCAAATATCAAAGAGGAACAAGTGATTAGCCATGAATGGTTCTATTCTTATGAATTGAAGACGTCTTAATATGTAGGTGGCATAGAATATCATTAAGAATAACAGGATGTCTCTAGCTTAGGCAGGAAACCATTTTCAAAAAATGTCAGAGCTCATTGTACAAAAAAAATTCATTACTGAAAAGTAGTAATGGGGGATTCTAGTTTGGGGTTTGGAGGTGAATAAACATAGCTTAGAAACTATAGGGGCTTCTTGTTTTGAATTTAGGTGAAGCCACGACTTTTGCAAATATTTTTAGATGTAATGTTTATGGAAGCCAAGGAATATTAACCCAGAATGTTGGATGGTACAGCCAGATGTTGGTTTGTACATTCTAAGTAATTTAGAATATTGGACAGAGTACTGAACTACTGTAGTTTTTCCTTCATTTCTTGCCTAAAAAGGGCAATAGTGAGAAAATGACTTTAACCAAAATATTCAACAAGCATTTATTAAGTCTGTGGTACAAATAACATTCTGCAGAAAGCACTCCTATTAGTTAGACCCAAAGGAAGTTGAAGATGAAATACACACGCCTGACAATTTAGTAGGGGATGGAGAATAATAAACATAAAAGCATGAAAGAATCAGAGAATGATTCCGGAGTAATATACAAATTTGTGGCATACTCTTTCCCCAGATAACCACAAGGCTCATTCTCTGACCTTCTTGAAGTCTTTGCTCAAATGTCACCTTTTCACTGAGAACTTCCCTGACCACTCTCTGTAAATTGTACCACTCCAGTCCACAGACCCTGTCTCTGTCCCCCATTCCTGTTTTACCTTTCCTCATCACATTTAAGTTTATTACATAATTTTGTTTTCAACTATTTTTTTTTTTTTTGAGATGGAGTCTCACTCTGTTGCCCAGGCTGGAGTGCAGTGGCAAGATCTGGGCTCACTGCAACCTCCGCCTCCAGGGTTCAAGTGATCCTACTGCCTCATCCTCTCAAGTAGCTGGGATTATAGTCACAAGCCAACACGCCTGGCTAATTTCTGTACTTTTAGTAGAGACAGTGTTTCACCATGTTGCCCAGGCTGGTTTCGGACTCCTGACCTCAAGTGATCTGCCTGCCTCGGCCTTCCAAAGTGCTGGGATTACAGGCGTCAGCCACCACGCCCGACCCGTTTTTCAACTATCTTGTAACCCCACCCTACCCCACTGCTGAATGAAGCCTTCATAACAACAGGAACTGGGCATTTTGCTCATTAGAAAATCCTTAGCAGGTAGTAGAGTACCTGGCACATAGTAGGTGTTCAAAAACAAACACTTGCTTAATCAAATGTCTAATAGTATATGTTAGACTACATATTAGTGCTGAAAAATTCAAAGTAAGTAACCTTTGGCAATGTTAATGAGGAAAAGTTTCTTTGAAGAAGCGATGTGTGTGCTTTTCAATCCAAAACAAATTGATTTGATCAAACATAGTGATTACAACATAGGTTTTGGGTTCTAGACCAAACTCTGCCTCTATTTAGCTGTGTGACCTGAATAAGATGTGTAACTTTGTTTTTTTTTTGTGGATCTCGGAAGGTATTTCTACCTGGGGCCAAGAAGTTACACCTTTACATGGATTAACATTTAAAAACAAAAACAAAAGCACTTCCAACAGAATTAAAATGGTTTTTTTTCTTGGCTTCTCCTGGCCAAAATGGAAAGAGCAGATATTCTTGACAATGCTTTGCACATGATCATCTTTGTTGATGCAATTTAGGAATGGCCAGCCTTAGGCAAATCAGTGACGGAAAGTTCCCTCCCAATTGCAGTTACTGGGCCCCATTTCTGCCTTCTCCAGGCTCTCATGATGCCCTCCAGCTGTTCCAGAGCTCCCTGGGGCACCCAGCCAGGCCTGCCTGCTCCAGAGGTAACCCATGCTCAGAAATTATGTCTTCCTGTCCTTTGCTCTCCAAGCAAAAAGTCTGCCTCTTCAGTCTCCTGCCAGTTAGGACTGGATCCTGATGAGCTAATTCTCTTTAGGGTGAGAATGACAGATTGTTGGCTGGGCTAACCTTCTGTTTTCCTCACCACCAAAGTGAAGCCCAATGCTAAAGAAGGAATTGGAAGGGAAGGGAACTTCCAAATATCCAGTGCCTAGGAGCTGCCTGAACTTTCAATATATTAAATCATTTTATCCACAACCAGGTAGATGATATTACTCTCTAAGGAGCTGAAGTTCATGAGAGGTAAAATATGGACAGACTCCAAAACGTTCTGTATTATCACATCAGCACACTGAATAAATGAGCCCAGAAATAGAATTGTGGATATTATTGTAGATTTCTGGTGCGATATTTTGGAGATTGAGGAAAGAGGTTCTTTGTGGCATCCCGCCTCAGCCACATAAACTCTGGCTGTAACCTTGAGTGAGTGGGCCCTGTGACCTTCAATAAGTAATATACCCTCTCTTATAGCTTCAATGTCCTCATCTGAAAAATGGGGAATAATAATAGTATCTATATTCATTATTTCCTGCCTGTAGCAAGTCGCTCTACAACTCAGTAGCTTAAAACAACAATAGTCATCCCTATAGTTCAGGAATTTAGGAGTGCCTCAGGTTGGGGAGTTTTCACTCAGGGTCTCTCATGAAGTTGTGGTCAGATGTCAGCTGGGGTCTACATTCATCTGAAAGTCTGACTGGGGCCAGCAGATCCACTTCCAAGGTGGGGCACTCACATTGGCCGACAAGTCGGTTCCTCCCCACATGGGCTCTTCACGGTGCTGCTTGAATGTCTTGGCAAAATGGCAGCTGGCTTCATCCAGAGCAAGCAATTCAAGAAACCAAGATGGAAGCTCAATGACTTTATTCCTACCCCTGGAAATCTCACAGCACCACCTCTGTGATAATGTATGAGTCACACATGACAGTCCCTAACGCAGTGTGGATGGGACCACCCAAGGGCCCTTCTGGAGATTTCTGCCACAGTATCTACTATTATGGAAAGATTAAATGAAACAACCCATGTTAAGCCCAGTACATAGTAAACACTGACCAACTGGCAGTTATTATCACAACGGTCCTAAAGTGCTAAATGCCTGCCTTTACTAAGGCTGGTGCTAATTCTGATCTCTGCTCTGAGTTTGATTTTATTGGATTTTTTTTTTTTTTTTTTTTGAGATGGAATCTGGCTCTGTTGCCTGGGCTGGAGTGCAGTGGCACCATCGCAGCTCACTGCAAACTCCGCTTCTTGGGTTCAAGTGATTCTCCTGCCTCAGCCTCCCGAGTAGCTGAGATTACAGGCACCCACCGTGCCCAGCTAACTTTTGTATTTTTAGTAGAGACAGAGTTTCACCATGTTGACTGGGCTGGTCTCAAACTCCTGACTTTAGATGATCCGCCCTCCTCGGCCTCCCAAAGTGCTGGAATTACAGGCGTGAGCCACCGTGCCTGGCCGATTTTATTGGATTTTAACTCCCCTGTGAAATGTTTGAGCCCACATTAGAACCCAGCAGGAAGAAGCCAGAAAGCCATAGAGCTCAGGCCAAACAGCAGCAACAATAAATACCAATTCAATTAACTCATAAAGCAAATGACATCTGGGAGCGGGCTCCGGAGTACCAACAGCAGCTGGTTAGCCCTGGCAGACCTGATAGCTCTGGGAAGCACCTGGAGAATCTTGTCACTACCTTAGGACTCCTGAATAGCAACAACAATTTCTCTATCTGTATCCTTATCTATGTGTGCCGTCACTTAAGTAGTACAGTGCAATGTTTTTTGAATTTGCGTCCTGGGAAACACTACAAAAAAGTGTTAATAGGTGGGTCTCAGAAAAAAAAAGGGCTTTATGGTCAAATAAATTTGAAAAGGCTGTCTATTACATCCTTTTTTGAAGCCTCACAGAGCATATTTTGCATGGTGTTAAAAACTCTAGGAAGTCCTATGATTAAATAATAAAAAAATATTAGAAGGAAAATGTTTGTTTAGTTGGATTTGGCTCAACATTTCCATCATCTTACAAACTTGTCAGTGCACAACGCACCATTTTCCCTCCACTGCAGGTATAAGCCTTCTGTCTGGAAGATGCTTGTGATAAGCGAAGAAACAGGGTTTTAGGGAGTTGAATCCCTCATTTCCTACTTACTAGAGCCATGACCATGAGCAAATCACTTCAATTTTTTGACCCTCTGTCTCCCTATCAGTACAATTTGAATGATACGCACTTCACTGAGCTGTGGAGATAATTAAATAATAAAGATACCTAGCCTGGTGTTTGGATCCCAGTAAGAGTTTGGACTTGCAGCTCAATGCTTTGAGTTCCAATCCTAGCTCTATCATTAAGGAGCTACTTGGATTGGTTTCGTTTTGTTTTGTTTGGAGATGAGGTTCTGCTATTTTGACCAAGCTGGTCTTGCACTCTTGGCCTCAAGTGATCCTCCCATCTCAGCCTCCCAAAGTGCTGGAATTACAGTTGTAAGCCATCATGACTGGTCACTAAGGAGCTATTTGACCCTGACCAAGAGTTTTGTACGTGTTTCTTTGCATGTTTTGAGACGGGGTCTCACTCTGTCACCCAGGCTGGAGTGCAGTGATGCAATCATTGATCACTACGACCTCCACCTCCCAGGCTCAAGCAATCCTCCCACCTCAGCCTCCTGAGTAGCTGGGACCACAGGTACGCACCACCACGCCTGGCTAATAATTTTATTTTTTGTAGAGGTAGGGTTCTGTCATGTTTCCCAGGCTGGTCTCAAACTTCCGGGCTCAAGTGATCTGCCTACCTCAGCCTCCCAAAGTGCTGGGATTACAGGCATAAGCTACCATTCCTAGCTTGATCAAGGTCTTCTTAGAGCCTCAGCTTTCTCGTCTGTAAAACAAGGAGAATCATTGTATTAGTATATCTTATAGCTTCAACGCAGGGATAAAATAGAAGGAAGTGTGGAAAGTAAAGCACACATGCTTGGCACACGACATCAGCGCTATAGTTGTAGGGTATTATCATTATTGTTGTGGCCAAAGGTCACGAAGCTGGTAAGTGACAAAGTCAATAAATGAATCCCAGCCTGACTCAGTGTGCACGCACCTTCCCCTCTGCTGTGACATAGAAACAATCAGCAGAAATGAGATGTAGTCGTTTTGAGAGTAGCTTGGGGAAGAGGGTTGGGCCAGCAGTTGGAGACAAGTGGGTGGTAATAATTCCGGAAAGTTTCCCAGAAGTGGTGGGGTCACGGGAGGATATTTAAAGACAAGGAGGCAGGTGGCTGGGCAGATGGGGGTGGCAGGGCTTACACGGTCAGGACAGCCAGGACAACAGCTTGGAAGAGTGAGTGGCGGCGGCTGTAAGACGCCAGCTTTGTTGGAACAAAGCAGCAGGTGAGAGCCACAGAGATCAACACTCCCCGCACCCAGGGAGAGCAGAGGCGGAAGAAAACACTTGGCAGGAATAGAGCGGCCTCATTTGCCTTTTTCAATCAATCAGACAACAATTGAGGGACTGCTCGTGAAGCAAAGCCCTGTTCCCCCCGACCACCACCAAAGCAACGACTGCGCAGATAACAGCCTAACTTCCAAGACCGGCTCCTCCCTCCTCAAGCCAGCCGGCCCATGATCAGCCATATAGAAATTTATTTTTATTACTGAGCTCCTATTTCTGCTTTTGCCATCACCGCAGATCAGTTCGGCTTTTGTATCCCAGCCAAGTGCTTTTCATATTTTCCAGATCACTCAAAAGTCTGTATCCGCTGCCTGGAGCAGGTTTAAGGAACAATCTGAGATTTCTTTCTGAATAAGCAGTTATTTGTACTTTGTTTTGCTTTTCTTGGTTACTGAAGAGAAACAGTGACATAAAGAAAGCACTGGTAACACTTTGCATTGAGCAGCACAAATGTCAATGGTAGTGACTTTGCAAATAAATAGTTACATTGTCAGGCGCACAAGAGTCTCATTGAGGAAATCTGTGCTGTGACCGCTAACAGGGTTAACACTTTAAGCACAGTGTAATCAAGGAAAGGCTTGTAAACTTTGCTCCAAGTGACCTCCGTCTATACTAAAAGCAAATGCCAACCAAGGATCCTAGGATATATTTTCAGAGCAGTCACGGTGTAGTTAACGCATCCTTTACAGTGCATTGGAGGGAGGGAAAGTAAGAGAGAAGAGAAGAAAAAAAAAGAGGAGAGGAGAGAAGAGAAGAAAAAGAAGAGAGCAGAGGGGAGGAGAGGGGAGGGGAGGCTGGAGTGCAGAGAGGAGAGGAGAGGAGAGGGGAGGGGAGGGGAGGGGAGGGGAGGAGAGTGGAGGGGAGGGGAGGTGAGGGGAGGGTAGTGGAGGCTGGAGTGCAGAGAGGAGACAAGACCAGGCTAGAGTGAAACTTTGTTTCAGTGATTGCAGTGAATTCAGTTACACTGTTTCATTCTCTGTTTCCATCACAACTCTACTCAAAGCCAAAAGATTTTTTTTTAATGAATTGTAAAATGTAGTTTTCCACTTTGCAAAATTGTTCTTGTAAAGGATGCTTTATAAAGAAAATAAGATGCTGTTAGCAGAAATTAAAGTGACTAAATACTTAGGACTCCCACCACCCCTTCCTCTGAGCCTTGGCAGAGCAAAGTTCTGTGTGAGCAAAGCTTCCCTGTCATTCCCCATTTAGGGTTGCCAGATTTCACAAATAATACAGGATGCCCAATTAACATTGAATTTCAGATAAATCACAAATTATATTTTTAGTATAACTATTCCCCAACATCACACGAGGCCTACTAAAAAATCATTTGCTGTTTATCTGAAATGCAAATGCAACTGGATGTTCTGTTCTTCATCTAACAACGCTATTTCTGTTAGTTCCTCTTCTTTCTTACCTTGGATTTGACTTTTTGTCATTCACTGGGATGCCCCATCTAGGTCATTCACTCCTTTCAAATACTTTATTCTCTAAACTACACCCTCCTCTCCAATAACATTCACACAGTTTGAATTAATCTGGGGCAGACATTTAGAAGAAATTCATCTGAACATATAATTATTAAACATCTACAAAGTGCCAGATGTAGGATTAGAGGTGAGAGAAGGGGAACCAAGCTGTACCCATGCTCAAGTAGGGAAGGACACATCTAAGAAGAAGGTAAGGTAGAGCACATTTCAGTGGGCTCTTGTCTATAGAAGGAAGTCCTTGGTGTCTTCAGAAGGCAAAAAGCAAAATGATCATTCAGATTACAGATTCATCTGTTGGACCCATACTGCTTTCCACGTTTAATGCTGGACCTTTCATGATTTTTGTTTTTTGTTTTGTTTTGTTTAGTTTTAAGATGGAGTTTTGCTCTTGCTGCCCAGGCTGGAGTGCCGTGGCAACAAAATCTCGGCTCACGGCAACCTCCACCTCCCAGGTTCAAGCAATTCTCCTGCCTCAGCCTCCCAAGTAACTGAGATGACAGGCACCCACCACTACACCTGTCTAATTTTTGTGTTTTTAGTAGAGACGGGGTTTCGCCATGTTGGCCAGGCTGGTCTCGAACTCCTGACCTTGTGATCTGCCCGCCTCACCCTCCCAAAGTTCTGGGATTACAGTTGTGAGCCACCACGCCCAGCCCTTTTATGTTTATCCTGCTGATTTCCTTCTTGAAATTTTCACACAGAGGCTATGAAATGGTTTTGGACTCCCAAGCTGCCTTCATTTTGTGCAACATCCTGTGACCCCAATTGTTGATGAGAAAGAGGGAGAAAGGTCTTCAAGTTGAGAAAGGATTCCTGAGGTTGTCCTCCTGGACAAGGTGGGTGCAGAAAGGAAATCAAGGCATTACTAATCCATACTTTATTATTGGCAACAACATACCACACATATACAACTCAGGAGTTGCAGAGTTGAAGCCTGAGCAACATGTCAAAACCCCATTTCTACAAAAAAAATTAGCTGGAAGTGGTGGCATGCACCTGTGGTCCCAGCTACCAGGGAGGCTGAGATGAGAGGATCACCTGAGCTTGGGAAGTTGAGGCTGCAGTGCGCCAAAATTGCACCACTGCACTCCAGCCTGGGCAACAGAGCAGGGCCCCGTCTCAAGAAAAAAAGAAAAAAAAAGTTGGGCACTTGCCACCACACAGATGAAAGTTAACCAGCTCTGTTTCACTATAGAATCTGTTTGCCCAGTTAGTGCTGGTGAGATCTTTGTGTGAAAAAACAGCTGACATTGGAGACTTAAGCAGAAGACAAATTATTTTAATGAACTGACTTGGAATCAAGCATGAAGAAAATTCCAGGCAAAGTCACAGAGGTTGAAGAACAGTTTAACATGATCTATACATAAGGAAAGACAATTCAGATCCAGAACTTCTGACTTTTCTTCTTTTTCCTTTTTTTTTTTCTTCTTTTTTGAGAAAGAGTCTCGCTCTGTCACCCAGGCTGGAATGCAGTGGTGTGATCCCGGCTCACTGTAATCTCTGCCCTCCAGGTTCAAGCAATTCTCCTGCCTCAGCCTCCCAAGTAGTTGAGATTACAGGCATGCACTACCATACCCATCTATTTTTTTGTATTTTAGTAGAGAAGGGTTTCACCATGTTGACCAGGCTGGTCTCGAACTCCTGTCCTGAAGTGATCTGCCCACCTAGGCCTCCCAAAGTGCTGGGATTACAGGTGTGAGCCACCAAGCCCAGCCCTAACCCTCTGTCATAATAGTATGATCAGTACACTCCTCTTAATGGTGAAATTAAAAAAAAAAAAATTGCACTCTACTTCCAAAGAGAATTTGAAGCAGTATGTAACATATTTCACTGATTCATGCTACCAGTAGTTCTTGAAGTGCTCAATACCACAAGACCCATAATCTAACCAGAGAGAACACGAAGTTGCATTCTTTGTGGGATTTGTTCATATATTTATCCAACAAATACCCATTGAGACCCTCCTTTCTTGTCTAGCCTTTTTCTCATGTCTTTAGGGTACAGCAGTGAACCAAATCATTAAGGTCCTTACAGGCTGCCCTCATGGCCTTACAGTTCAGTGCAGAGGTTCTCAGAGTGTGGCCCACAGATCCCCGGGACCCACTAAGACCCTTTGAGGTAAGAAGGTCATAACTACCTCCACATTAATACCAAGAGGCTATTTGGCCTTTGGTTGCATTGACATTTGCCCCAGTTATCACAAAAGTAATGGTGGATAAAGTTGCTGGCACCTTAGCACAAAGTAATACAATGCATTAGTAATCATGAAATTTTTCACCATCAGACCCACTCACGGTTAAAAAATAAAAAAAAAAGGCCAAGTTCATTGAAGAGTCTCCTCGATTGAAGTGGTAAAATTATTAATTTTCTTAAACCTCCATACTCACACTTAAGTTCACGTCTTTTTAATATGCTGTGTGATTAAATGGAAAGAACATGTAAAATACGTGTGCCGAATGCTGAAATATGAAGGTTGCCTTGAGGAAAAGTACTTTTGCAATTGTTAGAATTGTGAACTAAACTGGCTATTCTTTTTAAAAGAACACTCTATCAACTGACAAACTATTGTTATTCAGACATGGGTAACTGGCAGACATTTTCTTACAAAATGGATGAAGTGAGTCTGTCACTAACAAAAAGACTGAATGTATCTGTTGCCAGTGATAGGATTTGAGCTTTCACAAGAAAAGTAGCGTCGTGGATTGCTTGTATTCACTATGGTGTGTTTGACCCTTTCTCAGCATTTCTGGACTTTCGAGTGAGAATGACTGTGATATTAATGAATAAGATTTTTGTGTATTGATTGAATTGAAATAGACCAACATTTGGATGATCTGCATGATTTAGTAAACCAGTATTTTCCAAATGACAAAGCATGATCCTATAATCATGCATGGGTAAAAGACTCATTCAAAGTGCAAGGTGGGCAAATTAATTTTAATTTAGGAGAATATGAAACTTCATCATTATGGTTTCAGATTCCACATAAAGATGATCTTCATCTTTAAGAAACTGCAACTTGTCAGATTTTAGTGTAATGTCAAGAAAGAATATCCACATTTATCTTAAAAACTATTAATATACTCCTCCCTTGGCCAAGCACAGTGTCTCACTCCTTTAATCTCGGGCCAATGTGGGTGGATTGCTTGAATCCAGGAGTTCAAGACCAGCCTGGGTGACATGGCGAACCCGTCTCTACAAAAAAATACAAACATTAGCCGGACATGGTCACACTTACTTGTAGTTCCAGCTATTGAGGAGGCTGAAAGTGGGAGGATCACTTGAGCCCGGGAGGAGGAGGTTGCAGTGAGACCACTGCACTCTGGCCTAGGCAACAGAGTGAGATCCTGTCTCAAAAAAACAAAAGAAGAAATTTTAAAATGTACGTCTATGTATATGTATATATATAATGCTAAATGTAAATAGTTTCTTATTGTTATTTTAAATGACTAAATTTTAAAGTTACAATTATTTTACAAACCAATATTTTCACTATTTTCAATTTTCTTTTTTTTTTTTTTATGGAGTCTCGCTCTGTTGCCCATGCTGGAGTGCAGTGACATGATCTCACCTCACTGCAACCTTCGCCTCCTGGGTTCAAGCAATTCTTCTGCATCAGCCTCCTGAGTAGCTGAGATTACAGGCATGTGCCACCACACCTGGCTAACTTTGTATTTTTAGTAGAGGTGAGGTTTCAACATGTTGACCAGGCTGATCTTGAACTCTTGGCTTCAAGTGATCCACCTGCCTCAGCTTCCCAAAGTGCTGGGATTACAGGAGTAAATTTTAATTTCTAATAAGAATATTTTAAAATAAATATTTTAAATGCTAATTGTTATTTAATATTAATATTTTATTTTTTGGCTGGGCACAGTGGCTCACACCTGTAATCCCAGCACTTTGGGAAGCTGAGGCAGGTGGATCACCTGGGGTCAGGAGTTCAAGACCAGCCTGACCAACATGGTGAAACTCCGTCTCTACTAAAAATATAAAAATTAGCCGGGCATGGTGGCACATGCCTATAATCCCAGCTACCCAAGAGGCTGAGGCAGGAGAATCACTTGAATCCGAGAGGCAGAGGTTGCAGTGAGCCAAGATTTTGTGCCATTGCACTCTATCCTGGCCAACAAGAGCAAAACTCCATCTCAAAAAATATATATTTACTTATTATTAAATAATACTTAAATTTACATACCATAAGAATCACCTTCTTAAAGTATATAATTCAGTGGGTTTTTTTAGTGTATCCTCAAGGTTGTACAACAATCACCTCTAGTTGCAGAACATTTTTATTACTTCAAGAAAAAAACACTATCCATTAGCAGTCATTCCTCATTCTTCCTTCTCTCCAGTCCCTGGGAATCACTAATGTACTTTTATGTATGGGTTGTCTTTGCACTTTTGTGGCAGTCTCCCTTGAAGCACAAAAGTATAATTTTGATGAAGTTCAATTTATTTTTTCTTTTGATGCCTGTGATTTTAGCTTTATATTTAAGAAGTCATTGCCAATCCACAGTCATGAAGAGTTGTTCCCAAGTTTTCTTCTATGAGTTTTATAGCTTTAGCTCTTACAGTTAGGCCTATAATTTTCTCTTTATTCTTGTGTGAAGTAGGGGTCCAACTTCATCCTTGTGTATGTGAATATCTAGTTGTTCCAGCATCATTTGTTGAAAAGACTGTTCTTTCCTCCTTGAATTATCTTGGTACCCTTGTAGAAAATTGATCAACTGTACATGTCTAGATTTGTTTCTGGATTATAAATTCAATTATTTTGATCTATAAGTCTGTGTTAATGCTTATACCACACAATCTTGATTACTGTAGCTTTGTAATAAGTTTTGAAATGGAAAAGTATAAGTCTCCAAACTTGCTCTTCTTTAAAAGGTTGTTAGAGCTATTCTGCGCCCCTTCCATTCCCACATGAATTTTAGGATCTGCTTTTCAATATCAAAAGCTGCTATTTTGATAGAGATTGTTTTGAGTCTGTGGATCAGTTTGGGAAATATGGTCATCTTAATTGTAGTAAGTCTTCCAATCCATGAATATGGGATGTCTTTCCATTTACTTAGGTCTTCTTTAATTTATTTCAATGATATTTCATAGTTTCCAGTGCGGAGGACTTGTACTATTTTTGTTAAATTTATTCCTAAGTATTTTGTTCTTTTTGATGCTATCATAAATAGAATTGTCTTTTTAAATTTCATTTTCAGATTGTTCATCACAAGAAACTTGATTTTGGTATATTGATCCCTATAACATTTAAGAATATAAGAGTCCTGAAACCAAAAAGTTTGAAAGTCACTGTTCTAAGAAGATATAATTCACATTCCATTTTTCAGCGGCAATTATATTAATTTTACTTTTCTGGGAATTGTATTAGTTTGGCTCTTTGGGAAAATGCCACTGACATTGACCAAGGGGTTATAAACATAACCTGTCAGATTGTAAGCTCAGATAAACTCATAAAAGTGGGGAGAAGCAAGCCTCCCACCAGAAAATATGCTATTCTTCACTACTGTAACTGTCAGGTTCTCCCACTGGACTTAAAATTCTCTAAAAGCGGTAACAAAGTCTTTTGCACAGTTCTTCTAAAGCCTAGTTTAGTGCCTGCTTTAAGTCTGCTGACTGACTCCCTGACTAAATGGAGGGAAAAAATGGAACAGTTCAGGGCAGCTGAGATCAACGAGATCTTATCTTGCTTAGGGGCCTCTCACCACTATTGTACTCAGGTGTGGCTTATTTACAATCATCCCATTCATAAAAGAGTAGTTTCTAGAACTATAGAAGTATTATCTATTATCTATGGAACATAATATGCTTTTTTTTTTTTTTTTTTTGAGTCAGGATCTCACTCTCTTCCAGGCAGTGGTGCAATTATGGCTCAGGGCAGCCTCAATCTCTCAGGCTCAAGCAATTAATACACTATTTTTATTGCAGTCACTTTATAGTACTTTTCTGTGGTGCAGCAAATTTTCCTTTATTATTCTTGTTCAACATTTTCTTGACACTTTTGAAAGTTTATTTTTTTTTTTCATTACTGGATTCTTGGTGAATTTTGATTGGATTTGATAACATTTTAAAATTAACTTATAAGGAATTTTATTTTTATGATATTTTTCCAATCTATGATTTGGGTATGTTTCTCCATTTATTCAAGATATGCTTTATTTTCTTCAATAAAATTGTGTTGCTTTATTCATATAGTTTCCAATATTTTCTTGTTAAATGTTTTCATAATACTATTTTTATTATTATTTTGATACAGAGTTTTGCTCTTCTTGCCCAGTCTGGGGTGCAATGGCATGGTCTTGGCTCACTGCAACCTGTGCCTCCCTGGTTCAAGTGATTCTCCTACCTCAGCCTCCCGAGTAGCTGGGATTACAGGCATGTGCCACCAAGTCCAGCCAATTTTGTATTTTTAGTAGAGACGGGGTTTCTCCCTGTTGGTCAGGCTGGTCACAAACTCCTGACTTCAGGTGATCCTCCCACCTCAGCCTCCCAAAGTGCTGGGATTATAGGCATGAGCCACTGTGCCAGGTCTTCATAATACAATTTTTAAAGAATTTAGTTTGTAATGTCTACATATAATTCACTATTACTAATATAAAGACAAGTTATTGATATTTTAAAATATTTATTTTATAGAAACAGTAGACACTGGAAACTCCAAGGAGTGGGGAGGAAGGAGATCAAGAGCTGAAAAACTACCTACTGGGTACTATGATCACAGTTTGGGTGATGGGTTCAACAGAAGCCCAATCCTCAGCATCACACAATATATTCATGTAACATACCTGTACATGTACCCTGTGAATCTAAAATTTTAAAATAAATAAATAAAGACCAGGCTTGGTGGCTCATGCCTGTAATCCCAGCACTTTGGGAGGCCAAGGCAGGGGGAATCATGAGGTCAGGAGTTTGAGACCATCCTGGCCAACATAGTGAAACCCCTGTCTCTACTAAAAACACAAAAATTAGTCCAGTGTGGTGACACACACCTGTAGTCCCAGCTACTTGGGAGGCTGAGGCCCAAGAATCACTTGAACCTGGGAGGTGGAGGTTGCAATGAGCCAAGACCATGCCATCGCACTCTAGCATGGGTGACAGAGAGAGATTCCATCTCAAAAATAAATAGATAAAATATACCTAGTCACTCTGCCAATTCTCTATTGGTTTTATATTTTTAATTGAGTCATTTGGAATTTCTAGGCATACAATCACACTATATGTAAATAAAAATAACTCCTTTTAAAATATTTGAAGTTCTCATTTGCTTTTCTTGTCTTATTACATGTTAGAACCTCCCAAACAATGCTGAATAATAGTGGTCATATTTGTTTAACTGATGTTGAAGTCAAGAGTATTTGTTTTTGAACATTTTGTAGGCCATACAAATTTTAATACAAAGAAAGGAAAATAAACTCTATCCCTTTAGGATACAATAATTGTAGTTAGAATAAGTAACAGGAAATAATTCCCTAAGAGCAGAGTAAGTCTGAATCTCCACGGGCTAGAAATAGGGACTTGAGGAATTTTTAATTCCTTAAATTTTTTAAGAAAGTGATGGGAGACAGGAGCCAGTAAAAATCTGATATATCCAAGATGGCAGATTAAGAGTTCAAAGATTGGAAACAGCTGAGGAGAATAAGCGACGAGAGATCAGCACGCAGGATTTTCTTGGGCAAAAGCCAAAAACGCCAGCTGGGAGGTAATCACTATGTCAAAACAGTTTTATGCAGAAGCCAAAGAGGGGATATGAAGCTCTGATAGGAAAGAATCTTAAAGGTTAATAGAAAGTCCTGATAAGCAGCTCCTAGAGACAGTTTTCAAGCTTTCAAAATACGAATTGTCATCTTCCTACAGGTGTACTAGTCCTTTGCCTAGCACAGTGCCTTTTGTACAGTTGGTGCACAATAACTATTTGTTGAATAAATAGAGAAGAAGAAAGAGAAGTAATAGCATCTCGAAAGCAAAAGGGGGCAAAGTCTAATACTGAAACAGATGACTGTTTTAAAAAGTCTTTTAAGTAAGCATTTTATTGAATTATAACATGCATACAGCAAAGTATATAAATAAATTATGAAGCACACAGCTCCATAAATTATTACTTTATATACTGTGGTCTCAATGTCCGTGTTCCTTCAAAATGTATACGTTAGAACCTAATCTCCAATATTATAGTATTAAGAAAGGGGATCAGCCGAGCATGGTGGCTTATACCTGTAATCCCAGTATTTTGGGAGGCCTAGGCGAATGGGTCACTTGAGGTCAGGAGTTCGAGACGAGCCTGGCCCAAATTGTGAAAACCCATCACTACTAAAAATACAAAATTAGCCAGATGTGGTGATGTGCACCTGTAATCCCAGCTACTCGGGAGGCTGAGACAAGAGAATCACTTGAACCCAGGAGGCCGAGGTTGGCGGTGAACTCAGATCGTGCCATTGCACTCCAGCCTGGGCAACAGAGCAAGACTCCATCTCAAAAAAAAAAAAAAAAAATTAGTCGGGAGTGGCAGTGCATGCCTGTAATCCCAGCTACTCGGGAGACTGGGGCGTGAGAATTGCTTGAACTTGGGAGGTGGAATTTGCAGTGAGCTGAGATTGCGTCACTGCACTCCAGTCGCTGCTATATCCTCACCAAACCTCAGTGTTGTTTTTTACATTTTAGCCATTCTAGTGGATGCATAATGGCATATCACATTGTAATTTTAAGTTTTAATTCTCTGATGACTAATGAGATCGAGTAAATGTTTAATTTTGGTAATAAAATTAAATCATGCCCACTGTATAATATCTGGCAATGCAGAATTATGAAAAGTAAAGCCCCTTGTATTGGTTTTCTAGGACTGCCACAACAAAATACCACAAATTGAGTAGGTCAACAACAGAAAATTGTCATCTCACAGTTCTGGAGGCTGAAAGACCAAAATCAAACTGTCAGCAGGACCATATTTCCTCTAAAACACGTGGGATTCTTTGCCTCTGCCTCTCTCCTGGTGGTTTGCTGGTAACCTCTGGTGCTCCTTGGCTTATAAATGTGTCACTTCATCCTTTGTCTTCACATGGCATTCTCCCTGTGTTTCTGTCTTCACCTGGTCATTTTCTTAGACAGATACAAGTTCTATTGAATACGGACCCACTCGACTCCAGTATGACCTCATCTTAACTAGCTACACCTGCACAACCCTGTTTCCAAATAAGGTCACATTCTGAGGTTCTGGGGGTTAAACATTCAAGATATCTTTTTGAAGGGATATAATTCAACCCACAACACCTAATTTTGGTTGGGCGCGGTGGCTCACGCCTGTAATCCCAACACTTTGGGATGCCAAGGCCAGCAGATCACTTGAGGTCAGGAATTCGAGACCAGCCTGGCCAACAAGGTGAAACCCCGGTCTCTACTAAAAAAAAAAAAAAAAATTAGTCAGGCGTGGTGGTGCACACTTGCAGTCCCAGCTACTCAGGAGGCTGAGGCATAAGAATTGCTTGAACCCAGGAGGCAAAGGTTGCAGTGAGCCAAGCTAGTGCCACAGCACTCCAGCCTGGGTGACAGAGTGAAACTGTATCTAAACAACAACAAACAAAACTACCCAATTTATTATGTATACTACAGAAAATTTTCCATATATCTAACATCAAATTTACCATTTTATTAGGTAGGTTGGTGCAAGAATAATTGTGGTTTTTGCCATTTAAAAGTAATAGCAGCTAGGCACAGTGGCTCACGCCTGTAATCCCAACACTTTCAGAGGCTGAGGTGGGCAGATCACCTGAGATCAGGAGTTCAAGGCCAGCCTGGCCAACATGGTGAAACCTCATCTCTACTTTAAAAAAAAAAAAAAATACAAAAATTAGCTGGGTGTGGTGGTGTATGCCTGTGGTCCCAGCTACTCGGGAGGCTGAGGCCCAAGAATCGTTTTAACCAAGGAGGCGGAGGTTGCAGTGAGCCAAGCTCTCGCCATTGCACTCCAGCCTGGGTGACAGAGTGAAATGCCATCTCAAAACAACAACAACAACAACAACAAATAAACAGTAATGGCAAAACTCACGATGGCTTTTGCTGCACCAACCTAATAACTTTTTAAATGTACAATTCAGTGGCATTAATAAGTACATTCACAATGTTGTGAAGCCATCACTACTGTTTCCAGAACTTTTTCATCATCCTAAATAGAAACTCTGCACCCATTAAGCAATAACTCCTCCTTCACCCCTATCCCCAAACTTCTAGTAATCTCTGTTCTACTTTCTGCCCCTATGAGTTTGCCTTGTCTCAATCCCTCATAAAAGTAGAATCATACAACATTTGCCCTTTTGTGCCTGGCTTATTTCACTTAGCCTAATGTTTTTAAGGGTCATATAGGTTGTAGCATATATCAGACTCCATTGATTTTTTTTTTTTTTGAGACCGAGTTTCACTTACTCTGTCACCCAGGCTGGAGTGCAGTGACATGATCTCGCCTCACTGCAACCTCCTCCTCCTGAGTTCAAGCTATTCTCCTGCCTCAGCCTCCTGAGAAGCTGGGATTACAGGTGTGTGCCACAATGCCCAGTTAATATATGTATTTTTAGGAGACACAGAGTTTTGCCATGTTGGCCAGGCTGGTCTTGAACTCCTGACCTCAGGTGAGCCACCCACCTTGGCTTCCCAAATTGCTGGGATTACAGGTGTAAGCCACCAAGCCCAGCCTTCCATTCCTTTTTAAATAATATTTCCTTGTATGTATATGCTATATTTTGTTTACCCATTCATCTGTTAGTAGACACTTAGGTTGTTTCTACCTTTGGGTTATTGCAAATAATAACTATGAACATTGGTGTGCAAGTATCTGTTGTTGTCCCTGTTTTCAATTCTGATGTATTTCTTTAGTCACTAACTGTGAACATCTCTCCAAGTCAGTACAAATAGAACTACCTCATTCTTTCAGCCACTTGCTTTGTATTCCATAGTGTGATGTGAGGATGATATTCTATGGAAATAAACTTTATCTTTCCTGAGTCTGAGACTGTATAATGCAAATGCGAGTTTTCTTAAAGTGGAGTTTGAGGTTACCTACGGTAGATGTAGTGTTGTGGATTTACAAACTTCCTTTACAATGTGAAATTGTGTGCTTTCATTTTTGAGATATCTAAAATATAACTATAAGAATTATCTGGATCATCTAAATGACCAGCTTCTAACCAAGTATTACCAACCAATGTTGGTGTCCTGAGTCAAAGGGTAACACAAAAGAGTAGTGGCAAATCTAATAAATTTGCCAACATTTCATGCTAGATGACATCGTATGCACCAAGGAATGAAGAGTTTTAAGTAGATAAAAGTGGTAGCAAAACTGTAGCAAGAAACCAAATAAAGAGACTCTAGGCAGGGTGTAGTGGCTCACACCTGTAATCCCAGCACCTTGGGAGGCCGAGGCAGGTGGATCAGTTGAGGCCAGGAGTTCAAGACCAGCCTGGCCAACATGGTGAAACCCATTTCTACTAAAATTACAAAAATTAGCGGGTGTGGTGGTTAATTTTTACATGCCTGTAATCCCAGCACTTTGGGAGGCCAAGGCAGGTGGATCATCTGAGGTCAGGAGTTCAAGACCAGCCTGACCAAAATGGAGAAAACTCATCTCTCCTAAAATTACAAAATTAGTGGGTGTGGTGGTGCATGTCTATAATCCCAGCTGCTGGGGAGGCTGAGGCAGGAGAATCGCTTGAACCCAAGAGGCAGAGGTTGCAGTGAGCCGAGATGATGCCATTGCACTCCATCCTGGGCAACAAGAGTGAAACTCTGTCTCAAAAAAAAAAAATTTTTAGAAGTAAATAAAGAAAGTAAAATCACGAAAATTAGCCAGCCATTGTGTTGCGGTTTTGTGCTCCTGTCGTCCCAGCTACCTCGGGAGGCTGAAGCATGAGATTGTTTGAACCTAGGAGGCAGAGGTTGCAATGAGAGCAGAGCTCATGCCACTGCACTCCAGCCTGGGCAACAGAGTGAGACTCTGTCTCAAAAAAAAAAAAAGACTCCACAATGGAAAAGTTAGTAACGTTCTCACAATGGGGCTATGGACTGACTTTCAGAAAGACTGTAATGACGTGAACCACAACATTTTAATATGTTCTAATAGCTTTGTTTGAATGTCATTTTAAAAACGTGTTTTGGGTTCTATCATTGCATATGTAAAAACTATAACAATAAGTTTTAACTAGTTTTTTTTTTAATTTAAGGGTACAAGGGCAATTTTGTTGCATGTATGGATATAGTATGTAGATGTGAAGTCTGGGCTTTTAGTGTATCCATCGCCTGATGATGTACATTGTACCCATTAAGTAATTTCTCATCATTCACTGCCCTCCCACCAATAACTAGTTTTATGTGACTTTTTAAAGTCACATTCTTTGACTGGGTGCAGTGGGTCATGCATGTAGTCCCAGCACTTTGGGGGGCTGAGGTGGGCAGATTACTGGAACCCAGGAGTTCAAGACCAACTTGGGCAACATGGCAAAACCCTGTCTCTACAAAAATTTGCCAGGTGTGGTGGTGCACACCTGTGGTCACAGCTAGCAATTCGGGAGGCTGAGGCAGGAGAATCGCTTGCGTCTCAGAGGTCAAGGCTGCAGACAGCCAAGATTGTGCCACTGCATTTCAGCCCAAGAGGGAGACTGCTGACTCAAAGAGAGAGAAAGAAGAAAAGCCACATTCTTTGAAAATTGATTTAAATCAATAATAAATCTTTGTTCTATTTAAGAGTTTCATACATTGCTCAAGTCTGGAAAACATTAACCTCGCAGGTAATTCAACACAGAATTTCCAGACCAGGCTCATCATTATGGGAAAATGTCAGCACAAAGAGCCAAATAAGCCTTTTGCTGGAGAACATCAGCTTTTGGATTCGAGTTGAATGCATTTATAAATGTTTCTCTACTCCAATGTCAGAGAACAAATGATTCATAAAAATGGGCATATTAGAAAGCCTGGGTCTAGGAACTAGGCTTGGTTTGCTTCCTGACCTGGCTCTACTATATAAGAACCCCAGCTGCTTTTTCACTAGGGATTTATAATAACATCAAACTTACATGTTTGCTCTAAGGATTATATTTGACATATTTAAAGCATCTGGGGTATCTTAGGAGTATTCAATGACAGCCACTGATACTACAGGGACATTTGAGCTGTAGGTTTTTGGCATGTCCCATGAGTTTTATGTCATGCCTAACCCTTTTCCACATTTGGAAAAATATTCTAAACTGGGTAACTCGGCATTACTCATAATCAAAGTAGTATGTGCTAACGCAAAAATACAAACAAAACAAAATAAAACTCTTAAAGTTTAATTAACTGCATTTTATCAGATATCTTAATCTGCTATTTCAACCCTTGATGCTGAAAATATTTCTAAAACCTTTCAGCTCATTTTAGAGGGCATATTTTGTTGATTTTCCTCCCCATTCTTGGTCATGATAAAAATCACTGAAATGTCAATATCTACGTAGATGTAAATATATACACTGCATGTGAAACAGAGCTACATCTACATTGACTTCAGATCATATATTGGAAACTTATTTTTGTATTTTATGAAAATCCTGCTATCTGCTTGTTTTCTTGTGATCAATTATTTTTATACCAAAGTTGGGGTGTAACGAGGGTGGAGATTTCGCTCCCTCCGTTTACAAATAGTAAGCATATGTTAAGCAGTTCCAAGTCCTAAAACAACATTGGTACAAAGTGATGCTCATCATGTTTAAAGGTTTTGGGATTTTTTTTTTATTTGTACATTTTTTTCTTTCCCCTTATTAGTAATAAGAACATTGAGCAACAAGGTTGGGAATATGCCCTGTTGTATCTTCTCGGAGCATCAGTCTGTCCACCTCTCCCTCTACTGCCACCAACCTGGATCCACATCATTCTGTGCCTAAACAAAGGCAATAGCAGACTGGGCACAGTGGCTCATGCCTATCATCCCAGCACTTTGGGAGGCCAAGGTGGGTGGATGACCTGAGGTCAGGAGTTCAAAACCAGCCTGGCCAACATGGCGAAACCCCGTCTCTACTAAAAATACAAAAATTAGCCAGGCACGGTGGTGGGTGCCTGTAATCCCAGCTACTCTGGAGGCTGAGGCAGGAGAATGGTTTGAACCCAGGAGGCAGAGTTTGCAGTGAGCTGAGATCGTGCCGTTGCACTCTAGCCTGGGCAACAGAGTGAGACTCCATCTCAAATAAAAACACTAAAAAACAAAGACAATAGCATCCCTGCTGGTCTCCTGCTTCCACTCTAGCACTTTCCAATCTTTCAATCAAATCATGTCGCTGCCTTCTGAAAACTCTTCAATGGCTTCCAATGCATATAAAATAAAATTCAATCCTTGACTGTGGAATACACAGCCCTACCTAATCGAGCCCAGAGCTCCTTCTCCTACCTCCATGTACACCACCATCCTTCTTGTTCACTGTGCTGCAGCTTCACAGGTCTGCTTTTTTCAAATACTCCAAAGGCATTCCCCGAAACTTTAAGGTCTCAGGGCTTGCCATGTTCTCTGCCTAGAAGGTTCTGTTCCACAATTTTTGTATAGTTGCTTCCTTTCATGGCCCTTGGCTAACTCCTCAGAGAAGACTTCCTTCCATACATGCCATCACCCTGTGTCTAACACCCTGCTTTGTTTTCTTTAAACCACTCAATGCTTTGATTCTATCTTTGCAACATATTTGGTAACTAGTTTATGCTATGAAAATGCTATATATGCTATGTGAATGTTATACATGCTAGATATATATATATATTTTGAGACAGAGTCACACCCTGTCACCCAGGCTGGAGTGCAGCGGTGCAATTTTGGCTCACTGCAATCTCTGCCTCCCCAGTTCAAGCAATTCTCATTCCTCGGCCTCCAGTGAAGCTGAGGCTACAGGTGCACGACACCATGCCCAGCTATATTTTTTTTTTTTTTTTTTTTTTTGGTATTTTTGTAAAGACAAGGTTTCAGGGTGGTCTCGAGACCAGGCTGCTCTCGAACTCCTGACCTGAAATGATCCGCTAGCCTCGGCCACCCAAAGTGCTAGGATTACAGGCATGAGCCACTGCACCTGGCCAACATGTTTAACATGCTACGTAGCATTTTTCAAAATGTTATAAATTCTATACATGTGTATAAACACTTATGTCGCATATATAAGAGACCTCGCCCTAGAATGTGATGCCTAATATGACCCCTGCACATAGATGTTTTCCAGTAATGTTGCTTGAAGAAATGAATAAATTATCCAGCTTTAGAAATCACCTACGTTCTAATCCTGGCTTGAATATTGAGAAACGGAGAAGCCTCTGGCAAGTACTGAACCCCTTCAGACCTCAGTATTCCTTATGAATAACCAATAAGCTGGACTAGATGATCTTTAAGGCTCTTTCTTGTTTTATATTTCCATGGTTCATACTTATTATTTTTCCTTTCCTTTTCATTTCCTCTCTCCTCTCCCTTTCTCACTTAGCAGCTCTCTCCTGGATTCATGAATAGTTTTAAACCAGTTGGAGATATTTTGTGCATAAACATAGAACTCTCAAAGATATATGGTCTCTAGACACTAAACTGTCATCACAACCACATGTTATAGTGTTTATTTTCCCTTGCCTAGCCAATCCCATCGAAACCACACCTGCCACTGCCAAGCCACAGTCCCACCCTGCCTTTGGAAATAGGGATGGAATAGGAGAATCTCTGACTTCTGGGGAAAAAAAAAAAAGCCTGCACAGATTTTTAACTAGCATGATATTTCTGGAGAAATCAGGGTACAACTGACAGGACTGATGAAAACTTTATTATAAAGTTTCTTTTCATAATGAAGCCCATGAAGATAATAGGAGATAGTGATAGCAAATTGTAGATACTATCAGAGACAATTTTTATATTACTATTTCTAGTCCATACCTAACTAAAGTGCTTACCCTTGTAAATGTTTAACTTTTAGCCATTTAGTGTATAATATTCCAGAAATATATATTAAAAATAATATAATGATGATTAGATAGCAATGTTACAATTGAACTTACATCATTCCTTATTTCAGAAACCGTGAAAAAATGGCGTTAGGAAATAAAAAAGGAAATTTCTTCCATGGCTGGAAGAATTGAAATCCGTATCAGTTGTAAGGACAAATTTTAATTTGCTTTTAATTGCATACTTACAAATCAAGTTTTCAAAATTTAAAACCACATGAAGACTTATAATCACAGTATTTATTAGCTGGAAGAACATTGAGGCCTTCATTTAACAATGAAGTGAAACTCAGAAAGATAAATGACCAGGCGAGGGTCAAATTAGTGCTGGAGCTTAGAACTAAACCTCTGGTCTCCTGGTTGACGGTTCCATGCTTTTCTCATCACTCTATGCGTTTATGAGACCCTGTAATTACTTGCAGCTTTCAACCTTATGTGTCAACCCAGTCATGTGGTAGACTGGAATATAAAATGATCAGTCTATTAACTGAGACGTTGCTTCAGGAATCACAGTATTCATTGTTATGTGGTTGTTATAGTAATTGCTAATATTTGTTGAGTTTAGGTGTCAGTTACTATGCTATATGTGTTACTTGCATCAACCTATTCAATACCCACACTAGTCAGATGGGGTAGGTAATAATGACAATCAGCATTGCTATCACACATTGTTTTGTCACAGGCATTTGTTCAAGCCTATTATGTCTAGCAAGTTATTGAATCCTCAGAACTATCCTATAAGATACTATTATTCCCATTTTACTGGTGAAGAAACAAACAGTCATAAAAAGGTGGAGTCATGCCTTCAAACCAATACATCTGCTGCCCCTCTAGGCTACATCACTTCCTCATTAGTCTCTTCCATCACCAAACTGTTAAAAGAAATATGCGGCTGACTTAGTTATCTTCTCCCTGCCTCCCCTGCATTCTCAATACTAGTTGGCATAGAGACACTTAAAGACAGAGAAACCATAAAAGAAGAGAAGGCTGGGCCAGGGGCCAACTGTAACCCAAATAACCCGGACAAGGAAGATTTGATTATGATATCAGCAATGGCTGAACTTCACCAGGTTATGGCTAGGACCCATGAAAGTGTGTGTTTCTGCACATGGTGGCTCGGTATGAAAATATAATCTGCAAATTACTATGCGAGTTAGATTATTTCTTCAGAAAGAAGCAGACGGGCTCACATGATGTCAGATATTGGGGGAATGTGTTGTAAGAATACCAGGGGAAGTGCGAAAGCACAGAAAATGGTTTCAGTGTCTGCACAGCCAAGCCTCATAGAGCATCATTCATTTTGCTTCAGATGGCAGTGGAAGCTGCAGTCATTCCATAGCAGTCCATGGTTATGATTTGGCATCTCTGCTTATTTCCTGTCTCTCAGCTTGCTCACTACCAATTGACTTTTTTCTGTTCTCCTCACCTACCTCTCTCTCCTGCCTCCACTCTGGGTCTCTCTTCTTCACCTCTGTTTATTTTCCATCTATGTATTTTCTGTAGAGCTCACAATCAAAACTCCATGAGAAAAATAAGATCTGTTTAGGTGTGTGAGGAGATGTACTGGTGCGTCTAGTACATCGTGCACCCCCATTAGGCAGAGCTCTCATCAGTCCATCTCAAAGTTTACAGATGGCTACCTTTTTCACTCCCCATTCCCCTGGGGGAAGCAGGGGACACCTCTGGGTTCACTAGCTGTGGCCAAAGTAGTAGGATTATATATAAGGGGACTTCAAAAAGATCATAGAAAAGGGCAATTAACAGATAAAAACAGAATAAAAACTTTACCTTTCAACATAAGCTCCATCAAACTCAAAGCACTTTTGTAAGTGGTAATAACAGCCATTTAGTCCACTCCTAAAGAACTGAGGGTTTGGGAATTTAACCATATCAATGTAGACTTTTTTACATTATTAACTGAAAAAATCTCTGTGCCCTCTAAACATTTTTTAAGATTAGAAAACAAAAAGAAGTCAGAAGGATTCAAAGCAGGACTTCAAGGTGGATGCCTAGTGATTTCCCCTCAAAACTCATGCAAAATTGCCTTCATTTGATGAGAGGAATGTGTAGAAGCATTGTCATGTTGGAAGACTCACTGATAAAGCTTTCCAGGGCATTTTTTCATTAAAGCTTTGGCTAACTTTCTCAAAACATTCTCATAATAAGCAGTTGTTATCATTCCTTGGCCATCCAAAAAGTCAACAAGAAAAATGACTTGAGTATCCCAAAAAACTGTCACCATGACCTTTGCTCTTGACTGGTCCACTTTTGCTTTGACTAGACCACTTCCACCCCTTGGTAGCCATTGCTTTGATTGTGTTTTGTCTTCAGGATTGTACTAGGAAAGCCATGTTTCAACTCCTATAGCAATTTTTCAAAGAAATGCGGCAGGATCTCAACCCCACTTTTTAAAATTTCCACTGAAAGCTCTGCTGTTGTCTATAGTCAATCCAGGTGCACCAATTGTGACACTTGGAGACTGGAAAGTATGCTCAACCTTAATTTTGTAGTCAGAATTGTGTAAGTCGAACCAGTTGAGAGGTGTATGATATTGGTTATTGTCTCTGCTGTTAACTGTTGGTCCTCTTCAATTAGGGCATGGACAAGATGAAGATTTTCCTTGAAAATTTATGTGGCGGATCTGTCACTGCAGATTTCTTCTTCAACATCATCTTCATTCCTTCTTGAAAAGAGTTATTCGTTCGTAAACTGCTGATTTACTTGGGGCATTATCCCCACAAACTTTTCATAAAGCATCTGTGATTTCACCATTCTTCTACTGCAAGTTTGACCTTTATTCTTGCTTCAATCTTAGCAGAATTCATGTCATGATGGAGGGGGCTCTTTTCAAACTAATTATCCTTCTTACTGCCTCAGACTAGATCTTGTTCAGACATGCTATAGCAAGTTAGTACAAGTTTATTTTGGAGCAAAACCAGTTTGAAATCCATGCATAGTTTTTTCATAATATACATTTTCATAGTATGCATTTTTTAAAAGACTTTTATGGAACAAAGCACGGACCTATATGTTTGGAAGATGACTGTGAGTTTGGCAGGTACTTTGTGTGGCTTGTCTAGTACAAACAAATATCTTGTTTCATGTACTAATGGCGCTAATCAGCACAAAAGTTCTTACTGAGATGAAATAAATTAACCTTAAGGGTAGAAACCAAAAAATAAAGGGTAACTACTAACAATTCTTTCAATATAGACTTTTGCTAGAGTTCCATTTAGCTGTGTTATACTCAAAATTAGGCATTATAAACTTAATGCTCTTGATCTTCAATTCTCCTCCTTGCTGAATCTATAGTCAAAAATTTTAGTATAGAAAAAAATCAGCTGTTACTTGCAGATTCTATTGTAACCCAGGGGCTCTGATAAATCTGACCTTTCAAAATGGTCGAACAATGAAAGTTTTTGAAGTTACTTTGTTGATGGCGATGACTTATAAGGGAATGGAAACAATAATACTTTGCAGTTGCAGATTATTTTGTATGTTTAAAGTACATGTCATTGAAATGCCACTCTCTTACTCCTTTGTAATTCCCCTGGAACCGCTGTCTCTCCTCACCAGAAAATGCAAATCAGCGTTTTCTCAAGCCCTGACTCAAGGCTCCTCTCCTTTTCCATGAAGGCTTCCCTGGTTCCCTGAATCTACCCTGATCCCTCCTTCCTCTGAGCTCACCATCACTCATTGCCTATGCTGTTCACATGTGTGTGATACCACTTGCTATGCTTTTAAGAAACCATACATTTTTACTTGTTTATGGTAAATTACTTGACAGCAAAGAGAATGACCAATGTTGTATTCCCTAGAAGATATAAGACAGTATCTTACACATAAAACATATGAAGAAACTGAGGGAGACACATAGGAAGAGGCATTATCATGCCCACCTCATAGATGAGGAAATTAAAACACACCACTTGGGAATGGAGGAAAATATTGCATTGATTTGTGACGGCCTAAACTGGAGGAAACAGAAGAAGATGCAACAGCAAAGAAAAACTACTCAAAAGTAGAAATAAAATGAGATTATCAAAGAGAAAAATGAGCAGGAAAAGAAAGAATGAGAAGGATTAGCAAGAAAAGAGGCTCTTCAGCTGAAGGGCTGAGATGAATGAATGAATGAATCGATTCTTTTTCTTTAAGGTGGAGGTTAAAAAAAAAAAAGACAGAGAAGCATTCTTACAATCTCCTTAAGAAAATACGTTATGTCAACCAAAAAAGCTAATTTGGGCTTTAGGAAGTAGAAAAGAAATGAGGAAGGCTGTATCCCTTGGTCAAAGGTAAGAGAACTGAGAAAAGTAAATACAGGATAAAGGGGAAGAAGAGAGGGAAGTGGTCAGGCTCTTTTTGGGTTATTAAAATTATTCCAAATGAAATCAGTTTTTGACAACGTTGCAAAAGTGAAGGGAAGAAAAAGAAAACCACAATAAAAGGAACTTGGAGTCCAGATGATGCTTTCTTGCTACAGTGGAATATTTTATGATACTTTTGAAGTTACCTCTGCCTTCTGTTTTATTCTAACAGTGATGTAAGACAGTGAGTGCTATATCAGGACTGGTTACGTGATATCACAATGCTCTGAGTCAGAACTTACATACAGTTTGGATAATTTTAGTCAAAACTTCAAAAGCATGTGTTTAAATTATTTGCCATCATATAAGAGGTTTTCAGCCATTTATACCAGAACTTTTTTTTTTTTTTTGACAGTTTCTCTCTGTCGCCCAGGCTGGAGTGCAATGGCATGATCTCAGCTCACTGCAACCTCCACTTCCCAGGTTCAAGTGATTCTCCTGCATTAGCTTCCCAAGTAGCTGGAGCTACAGGCGTATACCACCATGCCCAGCTAATTTTTTTTCGTATTTTTAGTAGAGACGGGGTTTCACCATATCGGCCAGGCCAGTCTCAAACTCCTGACCTCAAGTGATCCTCCTGCCTCGGCCTCCCAAAGTGCTGGGATTACAGGCATGAGACACTGTGCCTGGCCTATACCAGAACTTTTAAATGATTGTCTAATCTAGCAATGTCTTATGATGATTCTAAGTTTTACTTTTTTATTTTAAATTTTTTATTTGTTTTTGTTTTTGAGACAAGATCTTGCTCTGTCTTCCAGCTTAGAGTGCAGTAGCACAATCGATGCTCACTGCAGCCTTGGCCTCTTGGGCTCAAGCAGTCCTCCCACCTCAGCCTCCTAAGTAGATGGGACTACAGGAGCACACCACCACACCCCACTATTTTTTTATTTTTTATAGAGACAGGGTTTCACCATGTTGCCCAGGCTGGTCTTGAACCCCTGGACTCAAATGATCCACCTGCCATAGCCTCCCAAAATGCTGGGATTACAGGCATGAGCCACCATGTCCAGCCTAAAATTGTTTTAAGAAATGAAGTCTCACTATGTTGCCCAGGCTGGACTAGAACCCCTAGGCTCAAACAATCCTCCCAGCCTCCTGAGTAGCTTGGGATACAGGCACAACCATCACACATGGCTTTTACCCTGTTTTTAACGCCAGAATCTCTCCTATTGTGCAAGATTATCAGCGCAAAATTAATTATGTTATTTAAATCAAAAACTCAAAATAGAGGTGTGACATCTTTCCTTGGCTTCGAGGATAACTTTCTTGTCCAGTTTTCCTCTTACCACCCTGACTACTACCCCCACATCTTTGAAGATTCTTCTTCCTAGATTCTTCCCTTGTGTTGAGATTCCTGGAGAGTCCATCCTTGAATGCCTGCTTTTTTGACATTTCACAACCTCCTTGGATTATTTGCTCTATTTCCTTTGTTTCAACTATTGTTCAGAGTCTAATGACTCCCGAGACTATATCTGCCATCTAGTTCCTCTCTACTGAGCTTTTCAACCATAATTCCAACAGCTGGGACATGCCTCCTATGGTCCTCAGACACCATAAACCTCACATGTCCAAAATTGCTCTTATCATTTATTTCCCCAAACTTGCTTGTCTTCCAGCATGCTCTTCTTTCAGCCCTATAATCCATCCGGCTTCTCAGAGTAGAATCCTGAATGTTATCATTCATTTCTCTTTCAGCCACATGTCCAGTCATCTGGCTCCACAGAGCCTACCTGTTGAATATTTCTTGAACTGTCTTTGTCCATCGATCCTAGTTAACTCCCACTCCAGAATTCCACAATGAAGCCTTCCCAATTTTCCTGCCCCAGATTATGTCAAGTTCCCCAGTTTTGCACTTTCATTGTATCCTATGGCTCTCTTTTAGAATACATATCGGTTTTAGTGAGCTAAGCTGATGTAACAAATAAACCCAAATATGAAACTACTCATCTATTTGGTGTTACTGTTTGCTCACATGACACTCCCGGGGTAGTGTTCAGGTCATCAGAGCCACTTTCATCCACACTCTAGAGAGCCAGTCTCCTCCCAGCTTATTACTCTACCAACCTCCCACCCCCTTGCATCACTTCCACTTAGAGCTCATTGGCTAGGCTTTAGTCACATGACTCTCCCATTGCAAAGGAGGCTGGGAAATGTAGTGCAGCTGCTATAGCTGGGCCAAGAAGCAAAAAACAGATTTTGGGGTAAAGCAGTCTATGCCACAACAGCACCTTGTTAAAATTGTCATTTTCCATTTGTGCAATTACATGATTGTCTGTTTCATCCACCAAATTTTAAGCTCTGTGAGGACAGATGGTGTTTTTTGTTTTTTTGTTTTTTTGTTTTTGAGATGGAATCTTGCTCTGTCGCCCAGGCCAGAGTGAAATGGCACAATCTCAGCTCACTGCAACCTCCACTTCCTGAGCTCAAGTAATTCTCCTGCCTCAGTCTCCTGAGTAGCTGGATCTTCAGGCGTGCGCCACCACACCCAGCTAATTTTTGTATTTTTAGTAGAGATGGGGTTCTAGATCTTCCTGCTTTGGCCTCCCAAAGTGCTGGGATTACAGGTGTGAGCCACTGTGCCTGGCCTTTTTTTTTTTTCTTTTGAGATGGAGTCTCTTTCTGTCGCCCAGGCTGGAGTGCAGTGGCTTGATCTTGACTCACTGCAACCTCCGCCTCCTGGGTTGAAGCGATTCTCCTGCCTAAACCCACTAAGCAGTTGGGATTACTGACATGTGCCACCACGCCTGGCTAATCTTTGTATTTTTTTAGTAGAGACGGGGTTTCACCATGTTGGCCAGGCTGCTCTCGAACTCCCGACCTCAAGTGATCTGCCCGCCTCAGCCTCCCAAAGTTCTGGGATTAAGGTGTGAGCCACCATGCCCAGCTGACAGATGCATTTTTATTCTCGACCTGGTCCCAATAAGTTTCAACAAATATGTGTTGAATTAATCAATGAATACTTACTAATTCAAATCAATGAATTCTTATTAATTCAGATCTTATTAATTAATTATTACTTATTAATCCATTAATCAATGAATTAATTCAGCATATGTAGTCTGGAGCGCTGTAGCAGCCCTCTGACTGACCTCCCTATCGCTCCTCTTTGCCTCCTGCATAGTGTAGCCATAGCGATCTTTGCAAACTGTCCATTGGATCCTGCCATTTTCTTTAAAATGGAGTTTCTTTCAAACTCTTCAGTGGTCCTTTGTTGCCCTCCAAGTTTTTTATCTTGCCATGTAATTCCCTCCTGTTCATCTTTCCAGCCTTACTTCTCACCATATAAGCACATTTACTCACACGCAGACTTGCTGTCTTCCTCCCTTCCTCATCTAGCCGCGCTGAAACACTGACACTCGCCCTAAAAGCACTATGCCTTGCCCTGGTTAACTGCTCATTGCCTTGAGTCTCAGCTTAGTTGTCACTTTCTTGGAAATACCCCTTGGCCCCTCAAGATGATGTTGGTGCCCCTGCACTATGCTCCCATGACCCTCTGCCTACTGTAGCAGGCATTTTATGATTTGCCTTAAGTTATTGTACAGGCAAAGAAAATTTCCATCTCCTTTTGAAGGTTCAAGCCTCTTAAACAAACTGACGATAAACAAATTAACAGGAGAAAAGGCATACAAATGTATTAATGAGCACATCACACAGGAGTCCTGCAAATATGAGACTCAAAGAAATGACAGATGGCTGAAGTATTTATGTCTTTTTCATAGAGAAGAGAGAAATGGGGGGTGTGGGCAATTTTGAGGGGTAATAAGTTATTTTTCAGGTGAATTGAATGAACCCAAAGAGCAGATAATAGTTTGTCAATACTTTTCTTTGGAAACTGAGGGGAAAAGTTACCAGAAGGTGAGGGGTGGAACTACACTGTGAACAAAGGTTGTCTTACCATGCATATAAAGTCTCCTAGATGATTTTTTAGAGCTGTCGTCAAAAGAACAGATGAGGCGAGGCCCACTGGCTCATGCTTGTAATCCCAGCTGTTTGGGAGGCCAAGGCAGGTGGATCACTTGAGGTCAGAGGTTCGAGACCAGCCTGGCCAACATGGTGAAACCTAGTCTCTAGTAAAAATACAAAAATTAGCCAGGATTGGTGGTGTGCACCTGTAATCCCAGCTACTTTGGAGGCTGAGGCATGAGAATTGCTTGAACCCGGGAGGCAGAGATTGCAGTGAGCTGAGATTGTGCTACTGCACTCCAGCCTGGGCAACAGACAAGAGTGCATCTGAAAAAAAGAAAAAGGAGTAGATGAAAAGTCTATTTGGGCATGGTGATGACTTCTATTCTCTTCCCCCTCTGGTGGTTAATCGTTCCTGATTATTTGATGAGATTCCTAAGGAGAGGGTCTTAACACAATTGAATTTCTTTTGTAAGTTTTCAATCAGGTAAGGGAACTTCTAGAGAGAGCGCTTCTCTGTGCTGGATGGGAGGAAAACAGAAGAAAGAAAGTTAAAAAGTTCTTGGTTCTGAGGCAGTTTCTAAAGCCTTCCAATTTCCCTTAAATTCCATACTTTGGGGTATCATCCTCTGTGCCTCAACATTACCAGGTTCTTTTCCCTGGAAGACTGTCTTGCCACATCCTACTCCCTGTGGTCCTCTAAACATTGATTAGCACATAGTCTACATCCTGGAAAAGTGGCTTGATGGATGTGTAGGGGAGAAAAATATCTTTCCCTCACCCATCCAAAGGACAGATTAATAAGAGAAAAGCACACAGGTTTACTTAATTTATGTTTTACGTGACACAGACGTCTTCATAAGGAAATGAAGACCTGAAGAAATGGTTAAATTTGTGTATTTATTAATACATGCTATGTTTGATGAATAACTTGATAGTCATGGAGAAATAGGATTGGACAAAGGGTATAATCCAATGGTAATAAACTGGGGGAAACTTAGCAAGGTCTACTTGTTCAGATTCTTCTCTGTGGCCTTTTGTCTTAAAAGATAAGGATGTTCTTTTCCACTGGGTATACGGAGGGCGCCTCTTACACGGAGATATTATGACCTGCTTCAGGAGAAAGAAAAATATTCCTCCTAGGTTTTTACGACTTGCTTTAGAAAAGAAAGGTGGGCAGGAATGAGGGTGGGAGAGAGTGATCTTCCTGCTGTTTTCTCAAATGTCAAGGCGCCATATTTGGGGGTAGCATGTCCTGAGCCCCATCAGGTGGGTGGATGGATAGACAAATGACATTTAAGAGATAGAGAGAGAGTTGGGTTTATGAGCAGATATTACTGGTGGCAGCTGCTAAGAAAACCTCAGTGCTAGAAATGCCACAATTCCCAGGCAAAATTGTGTTAAAGTTATTAGTGTTAGTTATCAAAAACGTTTTCCAAATTTATTTCCATTATCTGAGTTTCTTTTCATCTTACTGCAGCAGTTCTGTAGAGGTTCTTCTCTTCTATAACATTGACTTCTAAAACACAAATAGCCTAAAAGTTTGCACTTTCTAAAGATGCAGATAGTTGATAAATTGTCTACTCTTGATTTCAAGGTAGAGAAGATAATGGGGTTACACAGAACCCTAATATTGGCTTTGCCTCTTCTTCCTGGGACTCAGTGGAGTTCGATGGATCTCAAAATCCAAGCTGTAAAATATGAGAGGACTTGATTTTCTCCAAGTCATATTTCCTTGAGTGTGCTCCAGAGTCTTAGAGTCTAGAGGGGGTGGGGCTTGGAGATGGGACAAGGCTTGACCAGAGTCCAGCCTCCCAGGGTAAACGCAATTCAGCAGCCAGAATAACAGACTCCCAATTTAGGAATTTACCATGGACACTGCCCAGGGATCATTCCTGGGTTCCTCTGAGTATATTCGACTAACTGAAAGAGAGAAGCAACTTGCAGTCATATATAACAATCAGGATTCTCTCATTGCCAGAGCAAAAACAATACATTTTTAAGTGCATCTTATTGCTGGAGGCAAAGAAATGAATTTAATGAGGCATTCACCTGGCAAGAAACTTCACAGTTTACCTATCTATCTATAAATACATACACATTAAAATAATTTTTTAAAATTTATTTATTTTTTGAGATGGAATCTCTCTCTGTTACCCAGGCTGGAGTGCAGTGGCACAATCTTGGCTCACTGCAACCTCCACCTCCCGGGTTCAGGCAATTCTCCTGCCTCAGCCTCCTAAGTAGCTGGGACTATAGACATGTGCCACACCTGGCTAATTAACCACACCTGGCTAATTTTTGTAGTTTTAGTAGGATGAGGTTTCACCGTGTTGGCCAGGCTGGTCTCGAACTCCTGACCTCAGGTGATCCGCCCACCTTTGCTTCCCAAAGTGCTGGGATTACAGGCGTGAGCCACCGCGCCCGGCCCACAGTTTCAATACAAGAGTAACAGCTACTTGCAGAAGTCATTAAAAAAAAGATCTTCCAATTTAATTTACCTGCCCAGTTACACCTAATATTCCTATAAAAATAAAAATAATTTTTTTTAAGTATAGGCTTTTAAGCCAATACTTGTATTTCAAGAATTTTAGCAAATCTAAATTTCCTAACAGGTAGAATCTGTAAGTTGTTTTGCTTTCTATACAAAGGGAAGAAGAAAAAGGGCAGCCCGCGTTGTAATTTAGCTTAAACTTCCCTGTCTGCTTTATTTTCAACCCAGTTAGAAAACCATGCGCTTTGTTTGCCTCATTCCTTTATTTAAAAAAAAAATTACTTTGGACTCTGGTCAAAGTAATCAGTATTGGAAATTGGGCTGTTTTTGCTTCATTTCTGTGGCCTAAGTCCTTGTCTCCCATACCAGGATGCCCTTAGGGAAGATACAGAGGAAATGATGTAATTCTCTTTGGTCTCTCTTTTCAGGCTTTGGACTTTTTCTTCAGGCCCAACCCTTAATGAACCTGCTTTCTAATTAGCCAGCAAGGAGTATAGTGAAATGCAATGTGCGTCTTCCACCTCTCTTTTCTCTTTAATAAAAAAGCACACACATTATTTGCTCCTTCAGCCAACTCAGGTGATTTTGCCAGAATGTGTGCTTAAATCTTCTCAGCGTCGTTGTCAAATAGCTGGAAGCAAACCTTTTTTTTTTGTTTGCTTTCTCACAACTTGGAAACCAAAAAATAGAAAGCGCCTTGTCCAAGGTCAAGCTGGGCTGAAGAGGGAGGGGCTGCAGCGGCAGAGGCGGGAGGAAGGGGCTCAGGTGATTATTCATCCCCCGAGTCCACTTCGTCGTCATCATTAACCAGGTGATGCCCCGTCTATGAAATTGAGAAAAACAAAAATCTAAATTTAGAAAATCTGTTAGAACAAATTTCCTACGTTAACTTGATAAATGTATGCTTACTCTCTGGACATTTGGGGTACTATATGATTTCATAATGAGCACTTTGAATTTAATTTCGTTCTTTTTCTCTGATATTCAGCTTCTTGGGCTGTTCTCTTGATACCCTGGCAACTGGCAAACACATGTGCTTTAGGTTGGTGGGGGTTGGAACTGAGATGGGTCACTTTCTCCAATTCCCTTCCCTCTGAGCCCACCACTTACTCAGGCAGCTGCTGCCCAGGCTCTCGCCTTGGCTATTTTTATTTTATTTTATTTCATTTGAGACAGGGTCTCACACTATCATCCAGGCTGGAGTACAGTGGTGGGATCTTGGCTCACTGCAACCTCCGCCTTCCGGGTTCAAGAGATTCTCCTGTCTCAGCATCCCGAGTAGGTGGGACTACAGGCATGTGCCACCATGCCCAGCTAATTTTTGTATTTTTAGTAGAGACGGGGTTTCACCATGTTTGCCAGGCTGGTCTCAATCTCCTGACCTCAAATACTGATCAGCCGGCCTCCGTCTCCCAAAGCCCTGGGATTACAGGTGTGAGCCACCTCGCTAGGCCTCACATTGGTTATTTTAATGTGTGGCTCTTCCTGCTGAAATGATCTGTTTTATCTACCTGTCTCCTAACCAGACTTCACCTGCTCAAGGACAGGGGATCTGTCTCAATTCATTCTTTAAGCTGCAGTGGAAACTCATTAAATGGCTTCTTGAACTAAACTAAGGAAAAGGAGGAAGCAATGTGCGGGTATAGGCAGGATAATTTGAGGGAAGGAAGTGAAGGGGGAGGGAGAGGGGTAGAATGACTGAGAAAAGAGTTAAAACTGGCAAACCAAATTACTTTGAGGCAAAACTAGCATTTATTTTTAGAAAGGACCCCGGCCTCAGTAAAAAGCAACACACTTAGGAAAGAGTTGATGAAACGTTGTAGAAGAATCTGGCTTATAGGGTAAACCGGTATTTCTTACTATGAGAAATCGCTGATATGGGGCTGGGCACGGTGGCTTAGGCCTGCCATTCCAGCAGTTTGGGAGGCTGAGGCAGGCAGATCACCTGAGGTAAGGAGTTTAATACCAGCCTGGCCAACATGGCAAAACCCCATCTTTACTAACAATACAAAAATTAGCAGGGCATGGTGGCAGGTGCATGTAATTCCAGCTACTTGAGAGGTTGAGGCAGAAGAATCACTTGAACCAGGGAGGCAGAGGTTGCAGTGAGCCAAGATCGCACCATTGCATTACAGACTTCGTGGAAAGGAAAGGAAGAGAAATGAGAGGAGGGGAGGGGAGGGGAGGGGAAGGGAGGGGAGGAAGGAAGTAAGGAAGGAAGGAAAAGGAAGGAGAAATTACTGGTATATTGGTTAAAATACCAACTCCTATCCGCACCCTGGACAACTGATTCAGAATCTTTGGGGTTGGGAACCTCCGAAAGTTTTTAATAAGTATCGCAGGCACCCGAGTTTGAAAAACACCCATGTGGTCCTTCCTGGGTGCACCTCATCCTCCCTGATTATCCAGGTCCAATTAGTGTGGAGGGTTTTTTTGGAAGGGGAAGGAAAACTTTCCCTATGCCCCCTGAAGGTTTGATAATTGAGTCCATGATATAAACTGACAGTAGACAGGTTAACAAGAGACAAGCTATACAAATGTGTTACATGCACGGGGTCACCGTATGAAAGAAACATGAATACAATCCACCCCCCCACCCGCCGCCCTTATCCACAGTTTTGCTTTCCTCTGTCTCAGTTACCCACCGTCCACCATGGTTCAAAAATAGGTGAGTACAGTACAATATGATATTTTGAGAGAGAAAAAAACACATTCACACAACTTTTATACAATATGTTATTCTAAGTGTTCTATTTTATTACTAATTATTGTTAAATCTCTTACTGTGCCTAATTTATTTTTAAAATGTGTTTTAGAGATGGGGTGTCACTATGTTTCCCAGGCAGGTCTCAAACTCCCAGGCTCAAGCTCTCCTCCTGGCCCAGCCTCCCAAGTACCTGGAATTACAGATGCATGCCACTTTGCCCAGCCTAATTTTTTTTTTTTTTTTGAGATGGAGTTTCGCTCTTGTTGCCCAGGCTGGAGTGCAGTGGCATGATCTTGGCTCACTGCAACCTCCACCTCCTGGGTTAAGAGATTCCCCTGCCTCAGCCTCCAGAGTAGCTGGGACTACAGGCATGCACCATCATGCCCAGATAATTTTTTGTATTTTAGTAGAGACGGGGTTTCACCATGTAGGCCAGGTTGGTCTAGATCTCCTGACTTTGTGATCCACCCACCTTGGCCTCCCAAAGTGCTGGGGTTACCAGTCGAATTTATAATACACTTTATCATAGGTATACATGCATAGGAAACATCAGACTATGTATAAGGTTTGGTGTCATCTTTGATTTCAGGCATCCACTGGAGGGCTTGGGATTTATCCCCCATGGAAAAGGGGGGACTACTGCACCCCAAAACCTGGTGGATCTAGAATCTTACATACTCTCTTCATAGAAGAAAGGGGAGGGGAGATGTAGGCAAGCCAGGAGAGAGTAACTGATTTGGGGGAAAGATGGACCGGACCTCAGAAGAATAGGTGACAGCCTGTGACAGAGTCTGTCTGGACATGGTGTTGAACTGCAATCTCCTCTCCTGTGATCCGAGTTAATCTTCCCTGCTTGATGAAATTCCCCAGAGAAGAATTCATGACAATTGAGTTCTTTTTGGAGGATCCATCTTTAGGCAGACAAGAGAGTTCTGAGAAAGCCTCTGCCTGCATATGCTGTGTCCCAGGGGTCCTCAGTTCAAAGACATCAGCATACCAAAGTGTCATTTTTGGGATATTTCCTGAATTCCTTTATCTTCATCTAAGATCTGGCCTTCTATGTAAAAGCCAGATTTATCAACTTGGAAAGATCCATGAGTCTTCAACTTACAAACTATGATGTCCTTTCATTCATTCAGCAAAGTGTCACTGCCACACACACGTGCATGCACATGTGTGAGCAATCACATGCAGAGACACGTGCATGCATGACGATGTGCAGAGTGGGTACAGGTACCTGGGCACATGTGTGCATATGTGCTTGTACTAGCTTCCAGATTTCTGTAGGGCCAGTGCCTTTCCTTGTCTCTTAAAAATGCCTCTTGATAGCCAGGCACGGTGGCACATACCTGTAATCCCAGCACTTTCAGAGGCCAAGGCAGGCAGATCATGAGGTGAGGAGTTCAAGACCAGCCTGACCAACATGGTGAAACCCTGTCTCTACTAAAAATACAAAAATTAGCAGGGCATGGTGGTGCGTGCCTCTAATCCCAGTTAATCAGGAGGCTGAGGCGAGAGAATCGCTTGAACCCAGGGAGCGGAGGTTGCAATGAGCTGAGATGGCGCCACTGCACTCTAGCCTGGGTGAGAGAGTGAGACTCCGTCTCAAAAAAAAAAAAAAAAAAAAAAGCCTGCTGTCTAGGGTAGCCCTAACCAGGACTGGGTTGGGAATATTAGGTAGAAGAATCAACAGGGAAAAAAGCTTTTAGGGCAAACTTGCTTTGGATAAAATTCCAAAGGTTTAAATTTCACACCTTTGACAGAAGTCAAAGGTCTAGATAAAACCAAGATATTTGTAGGAAAGAAAAAGGTCTTCTAGATAAACCTGAGATATTTGCAAGAAAGGAAAAATGAAGTGGTTAATTTTATTTTCTAAAACTCACTACAGGCCAGGCATTTTGGCTCACGCCTGTAAGCCCAACATTTGGGAGGTCAAGGCAAGAGGATCACTTTAGGCCAATAGTTCAAGACTAGCCTGGGCAACATAGTGAGACACCATCTGTACCAGAAAAAAATTTCTTTTACTTAGTCAGGTGTGGTAGCACATGCCTGTAGTCCCAGCTACTTGGGAGGCTGAAATGGGAGAATCACTTGAGACCAGAAGTTCAAAGCTGCGATGATCTATGATCATGCCACTTCACTCTAGCCTGGGTGACAGAGCGAGACCCTGTCTATCTCTACAATAAAGAAATAAATAAAACAAAACTACAGATTTGGTTGCAGATGAACTTGCATTTTGTCTTCATTTTTTCCAAAATGATTCATTCCTCCGGGTTCTTGAACACCTGCTTAAAAATAGACCTTATGTTTCTGGGTCCTTGGGGTGTGCCAACCATATTTGAAACCATGAGGTAGGTCTAGTACCAGGGAGGAAGGGGTGATGGGTTGGAGGAAAGCCTTATTGGATCTGCATAATGTGCTCATTGTTTAAAACCATACATTGCGCAGAAAGCTGTGGTTAGATTTGTGGTGTGAAACGGGGAACTCAGTGCAACTCTCAAGCCAGAGTTTCCATGCCTAAGGTGAATGTTTACATTACAGAGGCTGGAATCTCTGTTAATACCTTAGGTGGTTTTTTTTTCATGGAGACTGTATTAAGTTTGGGATTTTCTTTCCCTCCAAGTTTTTCAAAACAACCCACCATAAAAAGGAAGTTTCAGCCAACAGAATTGACTTGAAATAAACCTCGGCCTGCGTGTCCTAGGTTTACTCATTTGCAGGACTACCTTTTGCTCTCTCCCACTTCCCTTCCTCTTGTTGCCTCCATCTCTTTTTTAAGTTCCTAGTCAGTTAAGGCACATTTCCTGATTGGGCAAACACTACCCCCCACCCACCTCCTTTTTCTTGGGTAAAACTTCCTGAGTTGACATTAAAGAGAACTGTTACCTCACCCGAGAGCTTTAGGAGGAAAACGGCATTTAGGTTTTATTACATAAAGCCCCACAGTAGTTACCACTTTATAAAATTCAAGTGACTTTTTTCCAAGCTCCTAGTTTTCCAAAGCTGTCTGCCTGGCGACCTCCCAGAGGGCGAGATGCCTCGGAGCGAGCGTGGAGCAGGCCTCCCGGCCTTGGCAGGCAGCTAGGAGGAAGAAATTTCCAGCTCTGGCTGGCTGGAAGGAAGCTGGCAGCAGAGAGAGGTATCGATGTCCGAGAGCATTCTGGAATCTAAGAGAAGGAGGGCCCTGGGAAGAGGCACACTGTAGCCCACTCGCACCTAGGGGTACCAATCTTTCTGCAGAAAAACCTGGCAGCGGGGCCACTGCCTCTACGCTCAACTGCCTCCCTCCCCTCCTCCGCTTTCAGGGAGAAGTGGGGAAGTGGGAGGCCTGTTACCATCAGCGGTAACCACAGCCGTTCCCAGTGCCCCTCTCCGCCACCCTTTCAGTGCTTGGTATGCCAACGGACCTTCCCTCTTCTTCTTCGAAGCTGACTCAGTCATCACCATTTGCATCTTCCTGGGAATCTGATTAGGCCCGGATTTACCTCCCCTGGAGGTGTCCACGTCCTCTCTGGTGTTGAGGGAAAAAAGTTTGTTCTTCTTCCACCCCCGTGCTGCCCATGGGTCTTTGCTCAGATGTCACCTTTTCAGAGAAGCCTTTCCCAGCCACAGGTGTGGCCCCAACCTCAGATACGTGATCTTCTACTTCTCTGCTTTATTGTTTACTATTTAGACACTTGTCACCTCCTGACAGACTTTGTACATGTTACATTTTACTTCTTCATTTGACTTTCTGCCTATCTTCTGCCATCTGTCCCATGCTCACAACCACACCCTGCATCCCTAGCACCCAGAGCAGTGTCAGGTACACAGTAGGCGCTCGATAAGTATTTGTTAAATAATGAATGAATTTGAGACTTTCTGAAACTCTAAGGAAGATAGGAGAAGGTATGATTTCCGATTAAGAAAAATGTTTCCAGGCAAGGAGGCCCAGGCCTGTAATCCCAGCACTTTCAGAGGCTGAGGTGGGCAGATAATGAGGTCAGGAGTTCAAAACCATCCTGGCCAACAGGGTGAAACCCCATCTCTACTAAAAATACAAAAAAATTAGTGGGGTGTGGTGGTGGGCCCCTGTAATCCCAGGTACTCAGGAGACTGAGGCAGGATAATCACTTGAACCCTGGAAGCAGAGGTTGCAGTGAGCTGAGACCATGCCACTGCACTCCAGCCTGGGAAACAGTGAGACTCCATCTCAAAAAAAAAAAAAAGAAGAAGAAAAATGTTTCTGGCCAGGCGCAGTGGCTCACCCTTGTAATTCTAGAACTCCAAAAGGCTGAGGCAGGAGGATTGCATGATCCCAGGAGTTAGAGAACAGCATAGGCAATGTGGCAAAACCCTGTCTCTACATAAAATTTTAAAAAAATTAGTCTGGCACAGTGGCATGTGCCTATGTTCTCAGCTACTCAGGAGGCGTAGATGGGAGGATCCCTTGAGTCCAGAAATTTGAGGTGGCAGTGAGCTGTGGTCATGCCACCGCATTCCAGCCTGGGTGACAGAGTGAGACCCTGTCTCTCAAAAAAAAAAAAATAGAAGAAGGCGGGGCACGGTGGCTCACATCTGTAATCTCAGCACTTTGGGAAGCTGAGGCGGTGGATCACATAAGGCCAGTAGTTCGGGACCAACCTGTCACATGGCAAAACCTCATCTACTGAAAAGATAAAAATTAGGCCGGGTGCGGTAGCTCATGCCTATAATCCAGCACTTTGGGAGGCCGAGGCGGGTGGATCACGAAGTCAAGATATCGAGACCATCCTGGTCAACACGGTGAAACCCCATCTCTACTAAAAATACAAAAATTAGCTGGGCATGGTGGCATGTGCCTGTAGTACCAGCAACTCAGGAGACGGAGGCAGGAAAGTTGCTTGAACCCAGGAGGTGGAGGTTGTGGTGAGCCGAGATGGCGCCATTGCACTCCAGCCTGGGCAGCAAGAGCGAAACTCCATCTTAAAAAAAAAAAAAATTAGCTAGGCGTGGTGGTGCACATTTGTGATCCTAGCTACTCGGAAGGCTAAAGCAGGAGAATTGCTTGAACCTAGAAGGCGTGGCTGCAGTGAGCTGAGATCGTGCCACTGCACAATCCCAGCCTAGGTGACAGACCGAGACACTGTCTCAAAAAAAAAGAAAAGAAAGAAAGAGAGAGAGAGAGAGAAAGAAAGAAAGAAAGAAAGAGAAAGAAGGAAGGAAGGAAGGAAAGAAAGAAAGAGAAAGAAAGAAAGAAAGAAAGAAAGAAAGAAAGAAAGAAAGAAAGAAAGAAAGAAAGAAAGAAAGAAAGAAAAGAAAAATGTTTTTAAAGTACCAGGGCTAGAGGAGGGGATTAGAAGGCATAAAAGAAGATAGCGTTCATGGGATAGGGAGATGGCCACGTTGTCATCTAATATTTGTAATAGACTAATGAGACATCATCTTCCGTATTTCATAAATGAAGCAACTGAGGCACAGAACATTTGCATAACTTACCCAAAGTCACACAGAGAGAAAATGGCAGACAGCAAGGTGTGGAACCATGCTCTTTCCACCTTGCTGCTGTCCCTTGACCTCTGTTTAGCTCAAATCCTGGTAATCTGACATCCTCAGCAGAATCAGTTAAAATGCATAAGCCCTGAATTCAGATCCCAACTGTGCCACTTGCTGTCAGGGTGACTCTAAGGCAAGGTTCTGGGCTCCTATGGGTACCTATTTTCCTAGGAAGATAACGAAAAGGGGTGACCTAGCATGCTATGATTCTACTGGCTCCTTCAAAAGGTCCAGTGGGGCAGGAAGGGAACAAGTATTACTACACCGGAAACAAATTAAAACCCAGGCAGGCTATGTGACTCACTCATTTATTTCACCATGATAGTCACATGCAGCTAAGCAACATGTCAAATCAGTCGTCCGGAGAAAAACCATCCAAGAAAGAGATGTCTTGACATATCACAATTGTCACCTTCTCTCCAAATCATAGTTTTATGGCTGAAAAAAGATAGTGAGTGACATGCTAACTTTAAAGCTGTTGTAGGTCAGGCGCGGTGGCTCACACCTGTAATCCCAGCACTTTGGGAGGCCGAGGTGGGCAGATTGCTTGAGGTCAGGAGTTGGAGACCAGCCTGGTCAACATGGTGAAACACATCTCTACTAAAAATACAAAAATTAGCCTGGTACAGTGGTGCACGCCTGTAGTCCCAGCTATTTGGGAGGTTGAGGCAGGGGAATCGCTTGAATCCAGGAGGTGGAGGTTGCAGTGGGCCAAGATTGTGCCACGCACTCCAGCTTGGGAGACAGAGCCAGACTCCAACTCAAAAACTAAATAAATAAATAAAATAAATACATAAAGCTGTTGTAAATTTTAAGTGTCTACTTTTGCAGTCTCTGATTTTAAAAATATTTCCCTTATGGTAACTAAAACAAAGCTTTAGAAATCATGGATGTTAGATGAGATTGGGGTTTCTGCTTGGGCAAGGCTTGGTGGATGAGGTTGCATGTTACATGTCCCAATAAAATCACTTCCTTGAAACAACACAATGCACAGAAATCTATTGAAATGCAATCTATGGAAAATCTAACGTGGCTTTGGGCCCCAAGCTTGTTCTTGCATTGCTGTCAACACAGTGGAATTCTGTCCCTGTTGATTACTTTTCTGTTTCCATGGGTTTGCTGATTAAATGCTATATGTGTAACATTTAGAATCATTAAAGGAGAAAGAAAAAAAAGACCCATCTTTGCTTCACCATGACATTAGAGCTACAGTAGTGACTCTGATTGTTTGATGTTTAACTGAGCACATACGATGTTAAGAAAGCAACCTTAAATAAGCAAACTCAAACTGTTAAGTTTAGTGTCCTTATATCTTCAAAGAAATTCTTCTCTCTGTTTCCTTTGTAGCAAGGACAGAGTCAAAAACTGCCTTTCTTCTTCAACCTGTGAAATCAGATTTAAATGTATTTATTTTGGCTATATGATATTCTCTTTGCTGGCACAGAATAAACTAGCCACAGAGTTTTCTATAAGTAAAAAAGCTGGTCGGGTGCAGGAGAATCACTCTTGCTTATAATCCAGTGCTTTTGGAGGCTGAGGTGGGAGGACTGCTTGAGACCAGGAGTTGGAGACCAGCCTGGGCAACATAGCGAGACCCCACTTCTACAGAAAATTTTTAAAATTAGCCAGGCATCGTGGTGTGCAGACTTGGGAGGCTGAAGCAGGAAGATGCTTGAACCCACAAGTTCAAGGCTTCAGTGAGCTGTGATCATGCCACTGCATTTCAGCTTGGGCAACAGAGCAAGACCCTGTCTGGAGAAAAAAAAAGGCAAAAGTCAAAAAAGCTGAACTTGAGAAAATTTTGTTCTGATCCCTCTCTGTAATGCTAGCACTCATGAAAATTTCAGCATTTGTGGAATTCCTGGCTCTCCACCCCTGCCAGACACAAGCCTCTTTCCTCTCTTGGGACCAGGGCTAGGCTGCAAGCCTGAGGGCCACAGAGCTGGGTGCTTCAATGCATGGCTTTGGTGAATTATCACTGGGAGTTGCGTAGGGTAACTGCCAGCCTGGCCAGCTGTAGGTGCCCAAGAAAGTCCTGCTTTGTGAGTGCATGCTTTGTACAGCACACACTCTCCAAGGAGTGGCAGGGGCCTGTTAATTTCCTTTGCAGGATTTAAAACTAAGATGGCAGTGATGGAGGAGCAGATGGCAAATGTTAGTCAGAGGGAGAGACTTAGTATGCTCATATGGGCTCGAGTTTTTTCTTGAGAGAAATGCTCTCCTGACCCTCTCTAGCCCCAAAAGTCCAGAGGAAGAATTTTGCAAGCATGATTAGTGTCTTTAAATGTATTACTCTCCCCTATAGGTTTCCATCACGCTTTTAGAAATTCAATTCAGTGTCCATTTAATCTTTACTAGTTATTTTCGCATGTGTTAACGCTCTTTTTCCAAGTTGCTGCTTATGCCTCACGTATATGTGTGTGTTTGTGTGTGTGTCTTGCCTTCCAAGCTAGCTCCTTTACTGAATACGTATTGAGCGTCTATTATGTGCCAAGGACAGTACGTAGTAGTCTGAATGCAAATGCCGTGGCATTGACATTCTAATTAGGAACGCTTCACTGATTCTGCCCTTTTACCTTCGCGGTGCTGCCTTTGCTTCCCAGTTACTTTATCACATATGCTTCATATTCATCTTCAATTTTTCTTCTAAAGATAGGGTGCTACATAACATTTTCGAAAAAGTAAAGTCTGTCATGCAAATATAAAGTGAACATGTACCAAAGATTTTAATATATTAATTTATGAGGGATCCAGAAAAAATGTTAAAACCAATTCAAAGGACAGTTTGAAGAACAGATATACATATAGGCAAACTGGCATGGTGCAGTGAATTTACTAGTAGGTACAAAACTGGCTGGCATCTGATAGAAAAAAATATGTGGTGTTTTGGGTCATCTACTGGGTAGAAATCAATTGCATTACTATTAGATAAAATTGATGTGCGTTTTCAAAACAAGAATCATTTGAATAACTGTGGACAGTACACTTCCGCATTGTTATCAGTTTTCTATAATGTAACTTCTATACCTACAGGATTATGAAATAGACAATCCAAGATAATCAAAAGTTTCTATTCCTATAGCAGCAGATATTTCCCAGACGATCTGCTAAACAACACTCAGAGACTCTACTCAAATAACACTCAAGAATCTCTTTTGCCCCTTTCCAAGTCTTGATGATTTTCCTGACAGGGGCTTTACAAGGAGAAAATTAAGCTCAACTCTTGTGAGTTTCTAGCAGATTTGAAGTAACACTGATTAGTCCATTTTTAAAAGAGGCTTTTGTGGGAGCTCCACTTACATGACATCTGGCAGACATCAGGAAGTTTGGCTATGGGACGGATGTATAAGGTTCTAAGGAGGTCACAGTGCCTGGCGGCTAAGGGTGCTGCCTTGGGAGCAGGGTGGTTGTGCTCCTGTATGAGCTTAGCTTTCTCTGCACAATTTTCTCCTTTCTAAAGTGGAGAAAATAACAGTAGCTATTTCATAGGATCATGTTGAGAATTAAATGAGATAATACACATGAAGCGTCCAGCACAGTGCCTGGCCCACAGTAGGTGCTCAATAAATGTTAACTATTTGAAGAAAATGTCTGTCAAATGTGGTAATTTCTAATGAATATCAATAAATTCAACCCAACTGGGCAGAAGAGAGGATAATGATCTGAGCCCAGCTACTTATAGAAGAGGGCAAGTTTTGCTGCACTGGCTGCTGTTTGATATTTTCAATGTTTACATCAATTCCCGTGGTGGCTTAGATTTGCTTTTAATGTAGGATGATTCTAAGACCAGCCCAGGAAAGGGATGATGAATTTCAGTAAAACTTCCTAAGAAGATGGCAGGTTTTTGCATGTCACAATTTGAACTCATTTTCAGGAGGGAGGTAAAAGGGTTTTTGTCAGTGAAGGTGAAATTGTCTTTTTTTTTTTTAGACAGGGTCTTGCTCTGTCACCCAGGCTGTAGTGCAGTGTCTCAAACAAGGCTCACTGCAGCCTCGACTTCATGTGCTGAACCAATCCTCCCATCTCAGCCTCCCGAGTAGCTGGGACCACAGGTGCATGCCACGATGCCTGGCTAATGTTTGCATTTTTTGCAGAGACAGGTTTTGCCACATTGCCTAGGCTGCTCTCCAACTCCTGATCTTAAGAAATCACCCACCTTGGCCTCCCAAAGTGCTGGGATTACAGGCATGAGCCACTGTGCCCAGCCAAAATTGTCTTTTAAGAGAGAGCCCCGGCTGGGCATGGTGACTCAAGCCTGTAATGCCTGCATGTTGGGAGGCCTGGGGGGGTGGATCAGTTGAGGTCTGGAGTTTGAGACCAGCCTGGCCAACATGGTGAAACCGTATCTTGACTAAAAATGCAAAAAGAGTGTGGTGGCAGGCGCCTGTAGTTCCAGCTACTCAGGAGGCTAAGGCAGGAGAATCACTTGAACCCAGGAGGCAGAAGTTGTAGTGAGCTGAGATCACCCCATTGCACTCCAGCCTGGATGACAGAGCAACATTTCTCAAAAAAAGAGAGAGAAAGAGAGAGTCCCATTCTGCCCCTAGACAATGGTGCCTGTTCCAGCTGGTTAATTTTCTGTGACTCAGATAACTTAAGGAGACCATACTTTTTAAACTGTTCTATTAAAATGTTTTAAGAGCTTTGTAAACATTTCATTCAAATTTCATTTTTAACTATTTACAAATTTATTATTAAAAGCAAATGGCTTGGAATAGTGAGAAAGTTCTGGAAATGGACAAGAGTGATGGTTGCACATTGTAAATGCACTTAATGCCCTTGAAATGTACACTGAAAAATGGTTAAAACGGCAAATTTTATGTTATAAATATTTTACCACAATATAAAAAAATTTAAAGCAATTACACACAGATGCATTATGTACTACATTTTAATAAATTGGAGACTTCCCAAGTGTTATCCAGATTATGCAGATTTCTGGATAAAACACTTTTTTTCATTTCTGTTTACTTGAAGAATATTTTGAAATTGAAAGGTAACTCTTTAAAAACTGTTATCATTTGCAACTATTTCTATCTAAATAAGAATGTTCTTATATATTGAGCAACCAAAACTAAATACAGAAACAAATCAGTTGATGAGGCTCTGTTTTCCATTGGGTACTATTTGTAAACGTTTGTGTTAAACAAAAACAGCCTATTTGACATGATAATAAGGAGTTGTCTTAATCTTACCATATTAAAAACAATTTATACTAAAAAATCTCATTTTACTTATTTTTTATTTATTTTTGTTAGACTTAGTGAACTCCAAGTTTCTCTTCAAAGAATCAGGATGTCCATATGCTCAGTTCTTTGTCCTCCATTTTAAAGTTTAACTTCATTGTAGTTTCCACTGCTCTCTTTAAAATAGCCAATCGGAATTAGCCTAGACTGTGCAGTCTAACGCTAGCCAATAGGGGAACAACACAGCCGTAGGGGCTACCTCTGTCAGGAATAAGAACCCCTTCCCCTCCCTTGTCCAGGTGTGTACTCACCATTGTTCCATCTGCGAGCCACACCCTCCTATAGAAGTAAACTGCCTTGCTGAGGAAATTTGTATTCAAGTGCTACTTCTTTTGCAGCACCAAAAATTTACATATAACAATTTTATGAAGAAAAGAGGTTTAATTGACTCACAGTTCTGTAGGCTGAATAGGTAGTATCTAAAAATCTTATTTAAATTTGTATTTTAGGATACTGTTCAAGAGTCCCTCTCCTTTTTTTAAAAAGTTTGAAACCACTCCGAGATATGACCTTTAAAATTCTCTCTGACTTGTTATTGTAATTATAAAATGTTTGGTGTTTGAAAAGATTTATATTCTATACAGTCACTTTTAGTAGCCAATGAAAAAAATAATAAGCAAAGCAAGCATGTATTAATCTTCAGAGTAGCCAAAGCAAAAGGTGGAATTGTCAGCAAGCCTTTCCCCATCTTCAACAAGCTACACGTAAATAATCACAGCCATTTGAGTTCTCATTCCTTGAAGATGTCTGTACAGAAGAGTTATGCTAATTTAATAGTTCTTAGTCTTTCAAAGTTATTTCTTAAAACTCTTTTGTTCTAATATAACCCTCCTATTCTATTTGAATTATAGAGCTCTCTCAAATAAAGTGCTTCATTCTTTCCAAATTATCTAGAGCAGGGGCAACCTCCCTTGACAGATTTTCATGCAAACTTTATGTGTATTTGTGTATGTATGTGTTTATCTAGGAAGAGGGTCATAGTTTTATCTCAAGGGATTCTACAAAATGTAAATAATTGCCTTCATCCTTAATCCTCTTTTTTTTTTTTTTGCTAATGTAAATTTTGCCTATGAATCATCTAAAAAGGAATTTTGCTATGGATAGTAGGATCATGTCATGAAGCAAAATAAATCCTTGGGGAAAAAAATGTCTACTTCTGGTGCATTTATTTTTTTCTGGGATGAAGTGCCAACACCATGTCAAAATCCTCACATTATTATGAGACTACTCTTGAACCTTAATTTCCAGTTTCATATTAAATATGGGAATATGAAAATTAACAAACAAAATTATCTGATAAAAATAAATTGGTGTACCCACACAACAGTTGACTGATACATTTCTTATTCAAATAAAGATCTAAGAAATTTAAATTACGACAAATCAAATGAGCTTCATGTATTTCTTTTTTTCTTTTTCTTTCTTTCTTTTTTTTTTTTTTTTTTTTGAGATAGTTTCACTCTTGTTGCCCAGGCTGAAGTGCAATGGCACCATCTCGGCTCACTGCAACCTCCACCTGCTGGGTTCAAGCTATTCTCCTGCCTCAGCCTTCCAAGTAGCTGAGATTACAGGCGCACACCACCACTCCCAGCTAATTTTTGTATTTTTAGTAGAGATGGGGTTCCACCATGTTGGCCAGACTGGTCTCGAATTCATGACCTCAGGTGATCCACCCACCCCAGCCTCCCCAAGTTCTGGGATTAAAGGCATGAGCCAATGCACCCAGCCTAGTCCAGGAAAATACTGTCCCTTTGTTTTTTAAATGTAGATTCTTATTTTTAAATTAAAGATAGAGGATTTTCTGGGCCAGGCACGGTGGCTCACGCCTGTAATCCCAGCACTTTGGGAGGCCAAGGTGAACAGATCACCTGAGGTCAGGAGTTGAAGACCAGCCTGGCTAAGATGTCCAAACCCTGTCTCTACTAAAACTACAAAAATTAGCTGGGAGTAGTGGGTGCCTGTAATCCCAGCTACTCCAGAGGCTGAGGCAGAAGAATTGCTTGAACCCGAGAGGTGGAGGTTGCAGTGAGTTGAGATCACACCACTGCACTCCAGCCTGAGCTACAGAGAGAGACTATCTCAAAAAAATAAAAATAAAAATAAAATAAAATAAAGACATAGAATTTTCTAAAGCAAAAGGGGCCTGAGGCTACTAATTTTCTCTTCTTTCCTGCTGAATACATTTAACTAAACTTTTTAATACAATGATTTTTATGGTTTGGGAAGGTGTCCAGAAGATTAAAGTTAGAGGCAAATGCTATTGGGTAGGTCACCTAACCCCTGAGTTTCCATTTTCTTACAATATTTAAAATACAGGATTAAATATGGTAATGGTTATTGAGAGCACTTCTCAAGCTGCAAAGTTCTTTTTAATAGTATTTTTTTTTTTTTGGTTATATGTTATACTGCCTGCCTACAAAATCCAAAAGTGAAAAATAAGTTGTGAAGAGAATAAAGGCTAGAAAATACAGGACTGCTGACTTTACACCCTGTTTCATCTGAACATGCTCTAATGTATTTCCTTAACAGCTTCGTTTTTGCATTTTTAAAGGTTATCTTCCACTTACCAACTGATTCCCTTCACTGAGATTCTTCAGCCCCCAACTTCATACTTAATGAAAACAATTTTAGTTTTGCAATTATTATTGGTAAGAAACTGTCATTACCAAGTTCAGAGTGTCTGCAAAGCGTCTTTTCTGGTCCATATAAACTCTTTTATTTTTATTTTTATTTTATTTCATTTTTTTTTGAGAAGGAGTCTCACTCTGTCACCCAGGCTGGAGTACAACGGCGCGATCTTGGCTCATCGCAACCTCCACCTCCTGAGTTCAAGTGATTCTCCTGAGTAGCTGGGATCACAGGCATGCGCCACCACGCCCAGCTAATTTTTGTAGTTTTAGTAGAGACGGGGCTTCGCCACGTTGGTCCGGCTGATCTCCAACTCCTGACCTCACGTTCACCCACCTCAGTCTCCGAAAGTGCTGGGATTGCAGGTGTGAGCCACTTGCGCCCCAAGCCGAACTCTTTAAAATGCTTCGTTTGAAATTAAAAACAACAACCACAACCAGTCTATTGTGTGTCCTCTATCCCCAGAACAAGTTAAACTTAACTTTTTATTCAAACATATATCTCAGTGCCCAGACTCTGGAAAGGCATTTCTGTATAGCAGCCCCAGTTCCAGATAAATATTCTACACTCCCACCTCCAACCCCCCTCACTACCGTGGTGGTACCTGGGCCCTGGCGTTCTGGAACTAGGAGCATCTGCCACTTCCTTTTAGTTATCTATTATGGCATAACAAGTTACCCCAAAACACAGCAGCTTCGACAATAAACATTTATTATCCCTACCCCACTTCATTCCCGCCATCTCTAATATAAGAAAAATTGTATCTACATCCGGTGCTGGTAAAACCCCTACTGTCATTTCAAAGGGTCTCCTCCAAGATCTCTCTGCCTCAAAATTTTAACAAATGAATATTACAGCCTGACTCTTTTTACGATTTGAAAAATATAGAATGTGAGATAAGGGAGATAAAACATTGGTATCAATAGTGTCTATGTATAGTGGCAGCTCGCAAGTCGTGACTGCCATCAACGCTACACCTCACACCAAAAGCCCTACGTAAAAATGACCTCACCTGCTTAATGATACGGATATGTTTTATTTTTTTTTAAAAAGTGGCATGTTATCAAATGCATTCCAGACAAGTTCCCTGAAGCAGCTTCCAATCAGAATGCTATCCCTTTAATTCAATCTTATGCGGAAATTCTCAAGCCATCCCTGTCTGAATATAAATTACTATGTGTTTACCCAAAGCCTAGCAGCAATTTGTTGAATATTTGAGTAAAATCACCCACTAAGAGAGCATTTCAGAGTTTAATATAGACCTGCCTGGGCAACATAGCAAGACCCCATCACTACAAAAAAAAAATTTTTTTTTAAATGAGCCGGGCTTGGTAGCATATGCCTATAGTCCTAGCTACTATAATCCTGGCTGCAGTGTACTATGATCGTGTCACTGCACTCTAGTCTGGGCGACAGAGTGAGACACTGTCTCTAAAAAAAATTTTCTTAAGGCTTAGGCTAAAAATCTTTAAAACATTTTTTCATCCTAGCATATTAGTTTGGAAGACTGGCTTTAAATGTCACGTGGGATGGTAGTTATAGAATGTGTACTGTGGGCTGGGCATCGTGGCTTATGCCTGTAATTCCAACATTTTGGGTGACCAAGGCATAAGGATTGCTTGACCCCAGGAGTTCAAGAGCAGCCAGGGCCACACAGTGAGACCTGGTCTCTATAAAAATAAAAAATTATCCAGATGTGTGGTGGTGAGCACCTTTGGTCCCAGCTACTTGGGAGGCTGAAGCAGAAGGATCTGAGCCAAGGAAGTCAAGGTTCCAGTGAGCTGTGGTTGCATCACTGTACTCCAGCCTGGGTGAAAAACCAACCCAGTCTCATAAAAATCTATTTGGCTCTTGGCCAAATAGATTTTTGAATCTCACATGTTATCTCTGTCCTTCAATATCCTATAAGTCATTGTTCTGACTGCACATAGAACATCTCATCTATTCTTACCAGATTGGGAGAACTTTGGGACCAGAATTTAGGCTTAAGCTTTTTATTTTTATTCTATTTTATTATTATTATTTTTTGAGATGGAGTCTCACTCTGTCGCTCAGGCTGGAGTGCACTGGCATGATCTCGGCTCATTGCAAACTCCGCCTCCTGAGTTCAAGAGATTCTCTAGCCTCAGCCTCCTGAGTAGCTGGGATTACAGGTGCACGTCACCACATCCAGCTAATTTTTGTATTTTTAGTAGAGATGGAGCTTCACCATGTTAGTCAGGCTGGTCTCGAACAACTGACCTCGTGATCTGCCCGCCTTGGCCCCACAAAGTGTTGGGATTACAGGTGTGAGCCACTGTGCCCTGTGGCTTAAACTTTTTTGATTCCATACAGCATCCTACAAACAGCAGGTGTTCATGTCAATATACATTAATTGTGTGCAATTTCTTTAACTGAGGGGCACCCTTTCTTTTGTAAAATGATGTAAAGTAAAAGCTTTTTTTTTTTTTGAGATGAAGTCTCCCTCTGTCCACCAGTCTGAAGTGCAGTAGCCACTACCTCTGCTGACTGCAGCCTCTGCCTCCCGCGTTCAAGCGATTCTCCTGCCTCAGCCTCCCAAGTAGCCGGGATCACAGGCATGCACCATCACGCCTGGCTAATTTTTGTAATTTTAGTACAGACAGGATTTCTTCATGTTGGCCAGGCTGGTCTCAAACTCCTGACCTCAGGTGATCCGCCTGCCTCAGCCTCCCAAAGTGCCGGGATTACAGGCATGAGCCACTGCATCTGCCTAACCTAAAAGCTTTAGGTTGGCACATTTTCAGGTGAAAAAGACAAAGGAAAGAGGTAGCATGGTATGGTAAAAATAAAGTGAGTATTGATTTTAAACTATGTCATTGTTCTGAGATTTGCACTCAAAAATAAAAGAGTACTTCAGGTCACTGGGAAAAAAAAGAAAAGTTTGGACACAGTGGTTTGTGCCTGTAATCCCAGCAGTTTGGGAGGCCAAGGTAAGAGGATCACTTGAGGCCAGGAGTTTGAGACCAGCCTGGCAGCAGAGCAAGACCCCTTCTCTAGCAAAAAGTAAAAAATAAAATAAAAATTATCCAGGCATGGTGGCATGCTCCTGTATTCTCAGTTACTCAGAAGGCTCAGGTGGGAGGATCGCTTGAGCCAGGGAGGTGGAGACTACGGTAAGTTATGATCTTGCTGCTGCACTCCAGCTTGGGTGACAAAGTGAGACCCTTCCTCAAAAAGAGAAAAAAGAAAGAAGAAAGAATGAAAGGAAGACAGAAAAGAGAAAAAGAGAGAAAGAGAGAAAGAAAGAAGAAAGAAAGAAAGAGAGAGAGAAAGAAAGAGGAAGAAAGAAAAGAAAGAGACAAAGACAGAAGAAAGAAAGAAAGAAAGAAACAGAGGGAAAGAAGGGGGGAGAGAAGGAAGGAAGGAAGGAAGGAAGGAAGGAAGGAAGGAAGGAAGGAAGGAAGGAAAGGAGAAAGAGGAATTCAAACAGAAGAAGACCAGGGAAGGGTCTAGGACTAATTTTGTCATTTATTTAAATGTCTTTGAGCATCTCATTGATCTCTCTCTGCATCTCTGTATTTGCATCTGCAAAATGAGGAAATCGCACATGACTCTGGGGTGATTTCCCACTCAATGATTCTAAGATATTTGAGTACCTGAATATCCTTCAATAACAACATTTCGGAAGAGTAAACTCTGCTATTAGTCCTTAGTAGTGCTCTTTAAAAGGATGGGTAGATAACTGGACGTTTTATAATTATGTATCACTGAGTAACAAATCACCTCCAAATTTAGGAGCTTAAGGCAAGAATAAATATTTATTCTCTTACAGAGTTCCCGAGGGTCAGGAATCCAGGAGTAGCTTAGCTGGGAGTTCTGGCTTGGGATCTCTAAGGGGTTTGTAGTCAAGAAGTTGGCTGGACATAGAGTCTTCTGAAAACTTGACGGGCTGAAGAATCTGTTTCCAAGATGGTGCTCTCATGGCCAATGGCGCTCTCGTGGCCGATGGCAGAGGCTTCAGATGCTTATCACAGGGACTTCCTTGTAGAGCTGTTTGCGTGCTCTTATGGTATGGCAGTTGGCTTCTCCTGCCATGGGTGATCTAACAGCAAGAGCAAGGAGGAAGCCACAATGCATGTAATGACTTATTCTCATGGGTTGCACATTGTCACTGCTGCCACATTCAGTTCGCTAGAAATCAGTTACTGACTACAGACCACATTCTAGGAGACAGGAATTAGGCTCCACTTCTTGAAAGTAGGGATATCAAAGAACTTGTAAATATATTTGTGAACTTATTTCAAAAGCCTCCACAAATGTGTATTCCTTAAACTAGAGTGGCTCAGCCATGCAAGACAGTTAGGGAAGTTATAACAACCAACATTTCCAGAGTGACTCACTGTTTAGAAAGTATTTCCCCATGTTTTCTCGTTGGATTGTCATAACCACCTAGTGGATCAACAGCACTAATATCCCCACTTAAAAATGAGGAAATGGAAGCGAGGTCGCTTTTGTACAGTCATTCAACAAGTAAGTTGGATAGCTGTGGATTAAGCCCAGGTTTTCTGACACAAAGCATAAGGTGTCTTCACTATCTTTCAAATGAGAAACTTGGCATAAAGGCCTTTGCACAGAAAAGTTTCATTAGGAAGATTGACCATTCCTTACTTCCTACCAACTGTTTTTACCTATTTTATTAAATTTTTTAATGCTTAACTTACATACTTCCAAAATTACTTGAAACAGTTTACACATAAAATGTTTAAGAAGAAAGAAAGAAGGCCGGGCGCGGTGGCTCAAGCCTGTAATCCCAGCACTTTGGGAAGCCGAGGTGGGCGGATCATGAGGTCAGGAGATTGAGACCATCCTGGCCAACATGGTGAAACCCCGTCTCTACTAAATACAAAAATTAGCTGGGCATGGTGGCACGAGCCTGTAGTCCCAGCTACTCGGGAGGCTGAGGCAGGAGAATTGCTTGAACCTGGGAGGTGGAGGTTGCAGTGAGCCGAGATCGGGCCACTGCACTCCAGCCTGGTGACAGAGCGAGACTCCGTCTCAAAAAAAAAAAAAAAGAAGAAGAAGAATAAAGAAAGAGGAGTAAGGCTGGGCCTGGTGGCTCATGCCTGTAATCCCACCATTTCAGGAGGCTGAGGTGGGAGGATCACTTAAGGTCAGGAGTTTGAGACCAGCCTGACCAACTGACCAACATAGTGAAACCCTGACTCTACTACAAATACAAAAATTAGCCGGGCATAGTGGCAGGCGCCTGTGATCCCAGCTACTTGGGAGGCTGAGGTAGGAGAATCGCTTGAATCCAGGAGTGGTGTTCAGGTCATACCACTGCACTCCAGCCTGGGCGACAGCATGAGACTCTGTCTCAAAAAAAAAAAAAAGGAAAGAAAGAAAAAGGAGTAAATACTTCCAGGCACCAGAAATGATCATATTAAAACACTTGGCAATAAATTTGGTTCATATCTTTCTGGCAGCAAAGGTGAAAAAAGAAATGTGATAGGCTGCAGGGATTTCACTTTCTGACAAGAGTGAGCTCATTGCCTGAAACTAAATTCAAGAAGGACTTTATCACATGGAACTGTGTAGAGTTAATGTCACTTAACATTGTGGTCAATATCTTCAATCACATGCTTGCAAAAGATGTACTCATATTAACCCTGAATGTAAACACAGAGGACACACCTCGCCTGTCACTTGGTTCATATATTTGAGCCAGAAGCTGAGGAAATGTGGCCCAGGTACCTCGCTCTCTAATGTCCTTACCAAATTAAGGCATAGAACTTGAAGAATATACAGGAATTGAGGGTTGATCTGCCTGGTGGACTGTCTCTCAGGTATCAGAGTTGTGAGAGTACTTGAATGGCCTGCTAAATCTTGTTAATTTGTCTTGGCATCTTGTAACAGGTATCTATAATATAAACATTCTCTATTGTCAATTAATTAAGGACTTTGCTAAAAGAGAGCAAGGAATGCTAATATAAAGTTTACTTTATTGTATTTATTTTGAGACGGAGTCTTGCTCTGTTGCCACTGCTGGAGTGCAGTGGTCTCGGCTCACTGCAACCTCTGCCTCCCGGGTTCAAGCAGTTCCCCTGCCTCAGCCTCCTGAGTAACTGGAACTAGAGTCGCATGCCCCCAAGCTTGGTTAATTTTTTTGCACTTTAGTAGAGACGGGGTTTCACCATGTTGGCCAGGATGGTCTCAATCTCCTGACCTCGTGATCTGCCCACCTCAGCCACCCAAAGTGCTGGGATTACAGGCATGAGCCATCATGCCAGGCTGCTAATATAAAGTTAAAGAAAAATATAAAATAAGTAAGTTAGACTGGGCATAGTGGCTCATGTCTGAAATCCCAGCACTTTGGGAGGCCAAGGTTGAAAGAGTTGTTTGAGGCCAGGAGTTCGAGACCAGCCTGGACAACATAGCAAGTCCCCACCTCCCATCTCTACATGTAACTTAAAAAACTTAGCTGGGCATGGTGGTACATACCTGTAGTCCTAGCTACTCAGAAGGCTGTGGCAGGAGGCTCACTTGAGCTCAGGAGTTTGAGGCTGCAGTGAGCTGTGATTGAACCACTGTTCCCTAGCCTGGGCAACAGAATAAGACCCTGCCTCAAAAAAATAAAAGTAAAAAGTTAGACCACGTGAGCTCCAATATCCCTTTTTTGACCAATATGCTGTGACTTTGTGGCTTTAAGGATGAAATGCCAATATACATTCTTATCCCAGTAGAGAGCCAGCCCAGTTTGGCCTGGGTGTGAGAAGCAAAGCTATCAAAAGCTTTGGCCAATTGTTTTCCCCAAAAGGAATTTCAAATATATCCAAGCTTCTATGTTAGTGACTGACTGAAACCAAAGCTTTATACCATATGACATAGGATCCTGGAATAGATAGCTTCAGCCTGGAGAAAAAAACAGTAAAGGCAGGTGCAAGCAGCTGTCCAGTTCCGCCGTAAAGGAAATCAAGTTGAACTTCGGTGATAGTGTGCCTTCTTTCAAGCACTCGAGTTTCGCTGGGTTCTCTCCAGTTGGCTGAAAATTACACCCTAAGTATTCCTCCAAAAGTAGATGACTTAGAGCACTTTTATTTAATATTACAGTACGTATAAATGTTTCTATTAATGGGTCTCCTCCTTCCAGAATAGAACCATAAATGAAATATATAAGGATTAATAACCTTTCTTTCTTAAACCAGCTGGTCTTCCTCTAAGAAATTAAATATGCTAAAGTAAATAATCCTTCACTTAAAAAAATAGAAAGCCTTCTCCTTGAACACTGTTTATTGGCCAGGAACAAATAGGTATTCACTTAGAAGGCTTTGCTTTCTGTTCAGTAGCCATATTTCTATAATACCTGCTTCAGAAGTGCTGCAGAGAGACAAAATTAATGTGCATGAAAAAAAAAGCAGGGAAAATGAGTGTTGATCTTTGTGGAACAATCCAGAGTCTGGAAAAAGAGGCAAGCAGGGGGAGAAGCCATTTGTTGGAATGACTAGTATATTAAGATTCCCTTCTGGGTTACGGGTTGACATCAGCGCCTCTGAGGTCTACTCACAACAGGATATTGCTCAGTATAACCTTTTTGCATCAAACAGAAATATAAATCTTAATTTTCATGGCATATAGAAAACTTCAAAAGTTAGGGAATGACTAAAGAATGTTATCACAAAGTTGTCATTTAGAGTCCAAGAACAGTCTTTTTTTTTTTTAAGAGACGGGGTTTCTCCATGTTGGTCAGGCTGGTCTCGAACTCCCAGCCTCAGCTGATCCTCCCACCTCGGCCTCCCAAAGTGCTGGGATTACAGGCATGAGCCACTGAGCCCAGCCCAAGAACAGTCTTAACCATTGTACCAGGTTCAGCGCAAGGGCAGAAAATCAAGACATTACATTGTCATGTGGGAAATCTATTCTGGGGAGTTGTAGAATAAATAATCACTGAATAAATATAAATATCACTGAATAAATATTCACCAATAAGAAAAGGTGGGGAAGGTCCTTCTAAGCAAAAAAAAAAAAAAAAAAAAAAAAAAAAAAGAGTTACAAGATAAGCAGGTATTCCTGCATTCAGGAATGAATAGTATTTGCTTTTTTTTCTGAGATGGAGTCTCGCTTTGTTGCCCAGGCTGGAGTGCAGTGGCACAATCCTGGCTCACTGCAACCTCTGCCTCCTGGATTCAAGTGATTCTCATGCCTCCGCCTCCCAAGTAGCTGCAATCACAGACCTGTGCCAACATGCCCGGCTAATTTTTATAATTTTAGTAGAGACAGCATTTCACCATGTTGGTCAGGCTGGTCTCAAACTCCTGACCTCCATTGATCCACCTGCCTCAGCCTCCCAAAGTGCTGAGATTATAGGTGTGAGCCATGGTGCCCAGCCCTTTGGTTTGTTTTTTCAAGGTTTTACATATATATTTATTTTTCCCAGTTTTATTGAGGTATAATTGACAAATAAAACCATACAAGTTTAACGTGTACAATGTGATGATTTGATACATGTATATATTGTGAAATGATACCACAATCAAGTTAGTTAACACATCCCAAACCTCACACAGTTAACACATCCCAAACCTCACACAGTTACTTATTTATTTATTTATTTTTGAGATGGAGTCTTGCTTTGTCACCAAGGCTGGAGTGCAGTGGCATGATCTCAGCTCACTGCAACCTCTGCCTCCTGGGTTCAATCAAGTCTCCTGCCTCAGTCTCCCAAGTAGCTGGGATTACAGGCTCCCACCCCACACCCAGCTGTTTTTTGTGTTTTTAATAAATACAGGGTTTCACCATGTTGGCCAGGCTGGTCTCGAACTCCTGATCTCAGGTGATCCGCTCACCTCAACCTCCCAAAGTGCTGGGATTACAGGCATGAGCCACAGTGCCTGGCCAGGAAGTTTTAAATTTAGGAGTAAGATGATCTGATTTACATTTTTAAAAGATTACTCCAGATGTCATGTAGAGAGTGGATTGTAGGGGATGGGAGTGGAGTAGAAGTGGGGAGAAGGGGATAACACAGGTACCTAGAGAGAGGTGACGGTGCCCTGGACTAGGGCGTAGAGGGGAAATGGTCAAAATTATTAGATGTAGGCCGGGTATAATGGCTCATACCTGTAATCTCAGCACTTTAGGAGGCTGAGGTTGGTGAATCACTTGAAGCCAGGAGTTCAAAACCAGCCTGGCCAACATAGTGAAACCCTGTCTCTACTAAAAATACAAAAAAAATTAGATGGCATGGTGGTGCGTGCCTGTAATCCCAGTTACTTGGGAGGCTGAGACACAAGAATCACTTGAACCTGAGAGGCGAAGGTTGCAGTGAGCTGAGATCATGCCATTGCACTCCAGCCTGGCTGACATCGCAAGACTCTATCTAAAAAAAAAAATTATTAGATGTGGGCATGGTTTAATGATAGGACTAACAAGACTTCCCACTGGGTTGGATAGGGTTGACGACAGAAAGAGGAACCAAGGATAAACCATGAACCCCTGGGGGGTATTGCTCTGTTCAGCAGGCTTTGCCCTTCCTAGGAATGATCCCTTGTGGACATTTCCTCTGGATGAACGGGTTTGGGGCTTTGGGACAAGGAACTGTAAATAATTGAAAACAGGCCGAGCATGGTGGCTCACGCCTGTAATCCCAGCACTTTGGGAGGCTGAGACAGGTGGATCACGAGGTCAGAAGTTTGAGACCGGCCTGACCAACATGGTGAAACCCTGTCTCTACTAAAAAAATACAAAAATTAGCTGGGCGTGGTGGCACATGTCTGTAATCCCAGCTACTCGGGAGGCTGAGACAGGAGAATCAATTGAACTTGGGAGGCAGAGGTTATAGTGAACCGAGATCATGCCACTGCTGGAGGTTGCAGTGAGCCAAGATTGCGCCACTGCACTCCAGCCTGGGAGACAGAGCAAGACTCCGTCTCAAGTAATAATAATAATAATAATTAAAAACATTTTGTGGGCCAGGCGTGGTGGCTCATGCCTGTAATCTCAGCACTTCGGGAGGCCGAGGAAGGCGGATCATGAGGTCAGGAGTTCAAGACCAGCCTGACCAATATGGTGAACTCCTGTCTCTACTAAAAATGCAAAAATTAGCTGGGTATGGTGGCATGCACCTGTAATCCCAGCTACTCTGGAGGCCGAGGCAGGAGAATTGCTTGAACCCAGGAGGGAGAGGTTGCAGTGAGCCAAGATGACCAGCCTGGATGACAAGAGCAAAACTCCCATCTCAAAAACAAAAAAGAAAACATTTCAGGAGGGAAATGATAAGACATTTTCTTCCCTCCACTAGGCTTACATTTCCTCCACGAGAATGATTCTGTGGGGTGAAATAACAAGTATGGCCATTATCCAGGAAGAAAGGGTGCATCAGTGTGGGGGGGGGGGCAAGGGGGATGTGTGTAGGTGTGTGTAAGCGTGTGTGCGTGGATGTGTGTTCGTGGGGGTGGGGGGGTATGTGCGTGTGTGGGGTGTGTGTGCATGGGTGTGTGTGGGTGTGGGGGTGTACGCACGGGGGTGGGGGTGTGTGTGCATGGGTGTGTGGGGGGTGTGGGGGTGTATGCGTGGGTGTGTGGGGGTGTGTGCATGGGTGTGCATGGGTGTGGGGAGTAAGGGTGTGGGGGGGGTGTGGGTGTGTGTGCATGGGTGTGTGTGTATCTTCCACACATGCATATACATGTGAGGGAGAGAGGTGCTTCTTTCCTTCCATTTGTGGCATGAATTATCTCACTGTTGGTAGTACCAGTAGTAGTCGCAGTAGTAGCAGTAGTTAGACCTATTAGTGCTCAACTCTGCTTCTCAAAAAAGTAGTAGTCTGCTTTTTAGGAAACAGAGAGCTGGGCACTAATGTGATGGAGTGTAGGACCAAAACCCTGATGAGATGCGAGTGGAAGGGAGATACTAATGGCAGTAGAAGAGGGGAAAGAATGTGGAGAGATTTCAAAGGCACACTCTACCCAACTACACTCAATTCCCGGAAATGGTCCTGTGAAGGGAGCAGGTTCCTCCTTCCCCATAGCCCTGTGGCATCATGACATCAAGCTCAAGGCTGATTTGGAACTTGGATGAGGGGCGTTAATCGTGGATTTTCAGCCACTCAATGTGAGCTGGTCCAATCGATGATCATCTGATTCAAGGATGTTTAGGGATTTCCCACCTATACAATCTGAGCCCCTCTGCTGAATCCACTCTCAGATTTTGATGCTGTAGTTAACCCCTGGGGTGAAATTAGAGGAAGCGTATAATTGTATAACTACAGTAAATCACTTCACTCCTGCAATGCTCATTTGATATCAGTAATTGTGAAAACAGATTCATCCCATTTAGAACTGCTATAAGAGCACCTGAATTAATGAGCCCAAATGAGTCTATAAATGTGAATGGGGAGAAGGCACTTCCTCTACCTCCACTGAATGTCTTTCCTTTGGGCCTGTCTTAAGTGGAGTTTAGAGGGACTATTTGATTCCTTGAATTGGCAATTTCTGTAATTATCAGTAGTGGCTGAACTTCCTGATGTCATTTCTTCTGTAGAACAGAAAAGTTCCTAATATTTGGCACAGCAATCTCCCACTATAATTACAGGAACACAAGGCTGTTAGTCACATCCCTACTTACTCCACCTCTAACAATACTCTTTTTTTCTTTTTTTAGCATTAGTTCACTGGGAGAAGACTTGAGCTTAAAACTCTGCTGTTGAATGTAGCTGCTGAGCATAAAGCTACATTCAACAGAAGGATGTAGCTTTATGGACTATGGATGGTGTCCTTGAGTTAGGGCAATATTAATCAGGTTCAATGTCAATCAAATGGATTAGCAAAGAAGGACAATACTTAGGGCATTTATTTACTGATTTATTCGCCACTCTATTTCACACAAGTTTTAAGGAGGTCGGCATATATGAACTATTAAATATCTTATTCTTTACTTTGATGAACAACAAATAGTTTCATTTTAATCAGTTCCATTCATGTTTATATTCTATTTTTGCCAAAGTAGAATATTTTCCTTTGTACCTAATATATGCTACGTATTTGTAGTTGGTTACCTACCACACCCTCCCTGAAGATCAAGGTCAACAATAAAAGAGCTTAATCCGGAGGCCATAATTCATTCTTCATTCTGTTAACAAGCAACATCCATTTAAAATAGCCATCATGCTTTCAAGGTCCTGTTATTATTCAGGCAAAGACTCAAAAGAATCACTTTCTTGGCGTATATAGAAGCTCAAATGTTAAGATGTGTTCTGTGGGCAACTCTCTGCTTATTTTCTTTCCTAGACAAGTGGTTAACTCGTGTTGCATATCCTGTGTTTATGGAATTCCAGAAAGGTTGTGTCATGTAAATCACTTGTGGACTATGGCTCATGTCTGAAATTCCACTACTTTAGGAGGCCAAGGCAGGAGGATTGCTTGAGTCCAGCAATTTCAGACCAGCTTAGGCAACACAGCAAGACCCCGTATCTATGAAAAATTTTTGAAATTAGCCAGGTGTGGTGGCACACACCTGTAGTCCCAGCTACTTGGGAGGCTGAAGTGGGAGGATAACTTGAACTTGGGAGGTCAAGGTTGCAGTGAGCTGTGAGCACACCACAGCACTCAGCATTCTAGCCTGGGTGACAGAGTAAGACCCTGTCTCAAAGATAAACAAACAAATAAATAAATAAAAAATTCCTCCACCTCCCAGGTTCAAGCAATTCTTCTGCCTCAGCCTCCCAAGTAGCTGGGATTACAGGCATCCATCACCATGCCTGGCTAATTTTTTTTGTATCTTTAGTAGAGATGGGGTTTCATCATGTTGGCCAGGCTGGTCTTGAACTTCTGACCTCAGGTGATCCACCCACCCCAGCCTCCCAAAGTCCTAGGATTACAGGCATAAGCCACCACATCCAGCACCAAGGGAGCTTTTTAACGTTGCCTTAAATTTAAACAAAAATGCTATTATACTGTTCATCTCCATGAACTTTTCTGTTTCGAGGGGAGGTACTATTTTAAAATTCAGAGTTTTGCCTCTGATTTTAAAATGATAATTAGCACAATCACCGAGGAAACTGTTTTTTCTGATTTCCATGAAACAGATTAATGTTTTAATTCACCTGAACCACCAACTGAGTGCTATAGACCATTTCGAAAACATTCACTAATCCTTGAAAATGGCATGCTTTCCCTCATATTTTTTTCAAACACTAATCCTTGGGGAAAAAAAATACCTTTTCTCATTTTCTATTCAATGTTTGCTATTGTTGTAATCTAAGTAGGATCTCTTTGAAAAAATGAAAAATTAAGTTTAACTCACAATTGAGTCTCACATCCTGTGGTCTTGTAATTTTAAAATTTCATTCAAAACACACATTATAAACAAAGTCTCCCAAATGACCATCTAGAGAGGAATGTGGCAAAAATCCAGAAACTATTGTAATATTTGGAACTAGCATAGCACAAATAATCAGCGTGTTTTTTGAAGAGGAGATTATGGGTTGCAATTTTACAAACTCCTCGGGGGATTTGCACGAGATGGGCAAAGTTAAATGAGTTGTGTGCCTTCCAGAGAACCTAAACTCTTTACAGTAAGTGAAGAGGAAGAAGTATTAAAAGGATCTTTTTGAAACCTAGTATTTGCTCATTATAACCATAATTGGAGAAAACATTCTGGCTTACAAATTCCTATAAACTCAAGTTCAAAGCAGTGTGCTTGACAAGCCTGTTCTTTAGCACATTAGTTTGGTATTATTAACAGTGGAGACTGATTCAGGGCAGGGGAGGGAAGGGGAAGGGACAAAGGCCAGGGCCAAAACTTATGTCATCAAGCCAGGAAAATCCAAATTTTAGAGGCAGGAAGACCAGAGAAATTACCAATATACAAAGTCATATTCTGAAAATGTGCTTTTAAAAAGAAGTAAACCTGTGAAATCAATTTAAGAATTAAGACTAACCCTTGAAGGCACATTTAAAATCGAGGCTCCAAAGAGAAAAGGTAGATCAGAGAGAGCTGAATTTGTACCTCAAAAAATGCAGGCTTTCCTGGGGAAGCAACCTGTTTCTCTCCCATTCCAAAAGAATGAAAGAAAAGAACTCCAAAAAAGGAACGTAGCAAGAGCATCCTTTCTATCTCAAAATAATAAAGGAGTTGGGGTCAGGGCAGAGCTAACTAAGAAGATGGAAAACAGTCACACTTTAAAGTGATTCGTACCTTCTTAGGAAAATTTAATATGATAATATCCTATGTTTCTCATTTTATCCCTCAGTTAATTTTTTTTATCCCTCAGTTAATTTTAATGGTTTAGAAATTCATCAACTTTTCTGAATCTGTTTAGAAGAACATCCCTATTTAGAGGATTCACCCCAAATTTCGTGCTTATTTTTAATATCAGTATTAACACATCATGTAGATCTGTAGACACTGATGGTAGCTAATATTTTTCTGCCTATTAGTAATTGAATGTGAGTAAATTTCACCACCTCTGTCATGTTTCAGTTTCAGTTTTCATACCCCATTCTGAGAAATTCGTGTGAACAAATATAGCATTCTAGGCTGTTTTGCTTTTAATCATCCTAAAAATGCATCATTTGACTGGGAGGAACAAAGGAAAAAGATTTTCTGCATATAAATTGTACTAAGTTCATAATACACAAACATGAATTGCTTTATCCTGACAAATAACAAGCAGATTTTAGAAAAGATAGTTAAGATTGCTCTATTTGTTTATTTATTTATTTAGAGATGGAGTTTTGCTCTTGTTGCCGAGGCTAGAGTGCAATGGCGTGATCTTGGCTCACTGCCACCTGCCTCAGCCTCCCAAGTAGTTGGGATTATAGGCACCTGCCACCACGCCCAACTAAGTTTTCATATTTTTAATAGAGACGGGGTTTCACCCTGTTGGCCAGGCTGGTCTCGAACTCCTGACCTCAGGGGTGATCCACCCACCTCAGCCTCCCGAAGTGCTGGGATTGCAGGCATGAGCCACCACGCCTGGCCAAGACTCCTTTTAAAGTAATTTAATAATCATGGCCATTACAAATAAATAATTATCTCTGAATATTAGCTCTGATAATATGTGACCTATCAGGAAACAGAAGTGAGGAGTTATTATATTGGATTTTTAACAATGCCAAAATATTTATGCCAAACCTCCTTAACATACGTGCTCTCTGTACAGTTGTGTTTTTAACACAAACTTCTTAATGAAGAAGCAAGGTTTTTGGAGGGGTGCAAATAGCATGAAATTGTAGGTTAACAGATATAAATTAAAAGATTCTTGACTTGGAAGCAGAAAGACGGCATCTGACCAGAGTGCCCTTGGCCAAATCACTTGAATTTTGGGAGCCTCGTTTCTTTCTGTTTTAAAATAAGGATAAAAACATCTAGCTTGCAGAGCTGGAGGTGTGTGTGTGGGCAGGAATGGGGGTGCGTGGTGTTGATGATAACTGTTAATAGTTAGCAGGAGGCTTTGCCGTTTTATAACTGGCACTCAGAAGTTGAATGGTCATCACTTTTCTTTTCCCATCTAGACTTTAACCAAAGGAAGGAAGAAATAACCAAGACTATACTCCTGAAGATCTTCGTATCTACATAGCGCTAGAGTCTTAAAGAGCGAACTTTAAATTGTAAATGTCGTTGTTCTCTACTTGTATTGTTTGAAACCTTCCTTCATGAAATGCAAACTTAAAGCACTCTGGGCATCTTAAGAAGGTGGAATTTACAACTAAGCAAAAGGAATGTACTGTTCAGAGGGCAGCTGACCTGAATAGAAGTCTGCCTCCTTCCCTCGCTAGCACTGATCACCCCTGTTTAATTTTCTGGCATAGCCTTTATCATTACTGAAAATGTCGGACTTACGTGGTTGCTCTTTTGTTATCTGTGTCTTGCTACTCGAATACTTGAATGCAAGTCCCCTGAGGGCCTTGACCTGTCTCTCCAGTGCCAAGTAACAGCCCCTGGCTCATAGTGGGTGTTCAGGAAATACTTCTTTTTGAATCAAAAGATGACAGATGAGATTCAATAAGATGAAAGTCGGATAGGATAAACAAAGCAGTTAGAGCTTGAATCATATAAATATTAAATATTTGATAAGTAGAGGCTTTAAAGAAACAACTGAACTACCTGCTGGCAAATTTAGATTACACTGACACACTACTTATTTGACCTGTGGTTCTAGACAGAGTTCTTCACAGTTAACCTCTTCTCCTCTCCTCTCCCCTCCCCTCCCCCCCCCAACCTCCCCCTTTTCTCCCTTCTTCTCCCTCCTTTCTCTCTTTCTTTTTTCAGGATTGAAGCAAACCAATTCTATTATTCCACAGAAGAGTCTCCCCATCCCCAATACGTCAAAGTACACTGGCATGGGGTATTTAATGGTTTAGTAATGTTTCTCAATAATGTTCATTTGGCTTTCCACCAGTAAAATCGCATCATCTCTAATGTCTAGAAGAATCTACACCCTGGGTTTTGAGAATAAGTTCAAATATGTGTTGACAACAAGTTCAAGAAGCAAAGGCCATTTCCTGCTCTTTCACTAAAACGTGTAAGTTGCAAATTATAATGACTCCTAATCTCATTCTCATTTACTCAAACCAAGTGCTTCCAAGATCTGACTAAGCCACTTTGGAAAAGGTGATTCACAAACTCGGCAGCATCTCTCAAAACTCCTTCGGAGGCATAGGCAGCTGTCACGGAATGTGGCCAGAGCCTGGTACAAGATTATCAAATCAGCTGTAATATTCAGTGAGAGATGGAGCTACTTCGGGCCGCATGGATCCAGAATCCAGCCTGCTGTGGAATTCCAAGACACTCCATCTCTTTCTGAAGTCAAATCTAACATGGATTTGGCCTCAACAATGGACAAGGGCGGGCAGTGAGAAGGTCAGGAAAAAGAAACTTCGGGATTCGATCTAATCATGGCTGGGGCTGGAACTTGTCCCTCGTGTCCACAAAGGGCGTGCGTCCTGGCACAAGCGTTGAGAAAGGTCTGGACCAGATGCCTGCAGGAAGTGTCAGGACTTCCCTGTTCTGGGGACCTTGCCAGCCCACACCAAGTCCATGCTCTCTAGATTCCCAAAACTGCTCCCCACAACCCATAAGGGGCTCAGGCCAGACGTGGGGTGGGGGTCCCCGCAGGGCCCGCTCACTCGCCCGCCCGCTATCACCCCACTGGGGCTGTTCGTCATCTCCTTGCTTCCTAGGTTGTCGAAAAGCACTCAGGCCACCCACTCTCGGTGACCAGAGCCGTCAGTCATTCCCCGCCATGAAAGGAGAGATCCGGTGGCCGCCGCCGCGCCCCCGCCCCCCACCCCACCCCGGTGTCCGCTGCACATCTCCGCTCTCGGTCTCGCCTCTCGCCGCTCCTCACCGCCTTTTCCTGGGCGCCTCAGGACGCGTAGAAATTAGGCGGTGCCGCACATTAAGTTTATTCCCCGCAACTGTCGGGGCGGTCCACGAGCTGGCGAGGCCGCCCTATGGTGGATGCAGAAAGGATATCCTTGGACTCTGTAGAACCTGGGCCCGCAGTGTGGACAGACGGTGGATTCTCGGCCGACCACATCCCTGGAGGGAGCGCGTGGGCCAGGGAATGGCCAAGATGCACCCCCGAGGCCTACAGGGCTGGCCGCACTGGCCCCGGGCCTGGCTGGGTGATGGAGACCGCGTCGGCGACGCGGGGACCCCGGGGCCCGCTCCCCCGAGTTGCACTCCCGTGGTGTGGCCCCGCTGCAGTAGCACGACTGTGCTGGGCTGTGAGTTTGTCTGGCAGCTTCTACTGAGCAGCTAATAGTATAACAACCCGGCTTTGATAAATCTGAACTAATTACCCCTCTTAATTAAAGTCTTTAGCAGTTGTTTCACTGTTTTGGCAAGAAAACAGGAGAGACTTGCAGTTAGAAACACCAGAGCCCGAGCTCACAGCGGAGCCGCTGATTAACACTTGAAGCATTTCAAGGACCTGGCACCCGCCACAGTTTGGTTTTCGTCCACGTTTCCTCCTTGAATGGAAGCATATTCGTTTATAAACATATATACCCATGTAAAAACACGGAGGCTCCCTTTGCCAGCTGTGTACAAGTCAGTATGTGCCTTCAGGACGCAAACAATGGATACCTGTCTATCTATGATTGTAATACATTTGAGGAGATGTACATTGCACGCAGCTATTGGATATTTGTTCCCATTTAACTGTGCACTACAAAATATCAGACGGTCCAAGCCAAATTTATGTTTATTAGAAAACTCCATGTCTTCTGCTTCTGAACTTTACCAGATTTCATAACTTTATCCAAAGGTGTAACTATTTAGAAGAGACTGTTCGCACTTGATGGATTTTCAGACCAAAACATTAAGTGTTACTAATCCAGGTTTTAGATTTTAAAAAGGAAGATTAATCAGGGGGTCAGAGTCAGGGACCTTTAGCTGTATAAACAGAACCCTAAAGTTTGTTGATTAAATAAGCATGTTCCAAATATTTATTTCAATAGTCAATGAATCAATTTTCACGTGCAATAATCAAAAGTAAAATTCAAAGTTATCATAATGAACCACCCTTACCTAATGTGTATGTGTGTGTGCTCACGAATGTGGAATGTACCCTTATGGGCGCACACATCTATGCGTGTATATATGACATACACACAGTGTTTTGTTACTTCAGGGAAGGAAGAAATGATAATAAACAGCAAGCAGATATCTTGAGACCGGAGAACCAACACAGTGGAAATATATACAATAATAAAATTTAAATGATGCAGCATTCCCGGGTAGAATAATACAGATCTCAATAAATAGAGCAGAAATTTGTTTAAACAAAACAAAACAAACACCATCTCTCCACCCAAGATGAAAAGTCTTTCCAAATCAAAAAAAGAAAAGAAAAATAGAAACAAACAAAACCCTCCAAATTTTTCATAATTGTTAGTGCCTATATAGAATATAATACACAAAACCATTTAGCAGGTGCATGCAAGAGGCGAAAGGCCAGGGGATGTGGAGGCTTCCGGTCGGCCCTAAAGCGTGGGACCCAACATGCCCTGGGGTCTTCAGACAAACTCGGACCAGGAGCTCTAGTCTGCCGCTGCCTCAGCGGTGGGGGCCCCGGCTGAGGCTGGGAAGAATCTTGGCCTCGATCACTGGTGGCCCTGGTGGAGCCCAGGCTGCAGGGGCCCCGGGGGTGGCAGCGGCTGCTGCAGAGGAGGCAGCGTCACAGGCGGCTGCTGCTGTAGCGGGGGCAGCGGTTCTGTGCCTGGTTCGCCAGCGGGCGTGCGGGCCAGCCCCAGGCTGCTGTCGTGCAGCTTGCGGACGTGCTTCTTGAGGTCAAAGTTCCTGCAGAATCCCTTGCCGCACGTGGGGCAGGTGAAAGGCTTCTTGTCGTTGTGGGTGTGCATGTGGAAGGTAAGGTTGTAAACCTGGTGGAAAGCCTTGTTGCAGATATTGCACTTGAACTGCTTCTCCCCGCTGTGGGTCAACTTGTGGTTTTTGTAATTCCCTGAAACAGACAAATGACAGGGATGTGCTTCTGAAAAAAAAAAAAAGACCTTAACAAGGGAGGAGTGGACACGTCGAAGGTTGCGCCAGGCAAACAGAAGAGCCACCACAGGTCCCACAGCCAGTGCAGGGCTGCTCTCCGTGCCTGCACTTGTCTCTCCAAGTTTATTTTCAAACATCGCATCAACAGCGATGCTATTTCCTTTAAATCTTAATACACGTTTATCAGTCCAATTATATAGAATGAGAACATGCGGTTAAAAAAATATACCTTGTTTTATGAACCATGCCTTTCTCTGAATCTAAACAAACTTCGGGTAGGGTGTTAGAATAGCAACAAATGCGCCACATAACTACACTTTAAACATCATCTTCTAAAACATTCCAAAAAGATTATGGCTTTTCATAAGACTAACCATGAGAAATAACATTTCCTGGTTTCCGTACCTTTTTGATGAAATCCTTTGCCACAGAATTCACACACAAACGGTTTGTAGCCCGCGTGTATTCGGGTATGTGTGTTTAAAGTAGAACTTCTATTAAATGCTTTGCCACACTGGTTACATTTGTGAGGTTTTTCCTAAGCAGGAGAAAGGAAAAGCAGAGACGTTAAGGTTATTTTCTTATGTGAAGTTCTGCAAACTCAAAACACAGTATTGCTTAAATACTTTTAAGCAGAACAAAGGCAAACAATATATGGCATTCACCTTGTTCAGCTAGCACGTTTTAAACGAACCTTATCCTAAAGAGTAAGGCTTTATCGGCTGTTTTCTGCAAACAGTTCCGAAGTAAACTAGGTGAAATTAAGACATATGAACACACCTGCGTGTGAATGATCTTGTGCCTGCACAGGGTGCTTGCTTGCCTGAAACCTTTTCCGCACACTTTGCAAACGAAGGGTCTGGCTCCTGTGTGCACTGGCATGTGACGGGTTAAGTTGTAGTGCGCATTAAAGACCTTAAAATTAAACACACATAGAACAGGTTAGCTGACCAAGTAACTTTGAAATCAAACCGGGCAGAGGGAAGGCAGGAGGAAGAGAATCTTACAAAAAGTGTATACAAATAATTACCCCACAAATACTAAAAAGGGAGGAAAGAAAGGAGGAGGGAAGGAAGGAAGGAAGAAGGAAGGAAGGAAGAAGGAAGGAAGGAAGGAAGGAAGGAAGGAAAGAAAGAAAGAAAGAAAGAGAAGAAAGAAAGAAAGAAAGAAAGAAAGAAAGAAAGAAAGAAAGAAAGAAAGAAAGAAAGGGGGGAAGGATCGCCGTTTTGCATAATACTTACCTTTCCACACACTTCGCAAGTGAAAACTTTGGGCTTGGCATTAGGAGAGCCTCGGCTGAAGTCCGAGGTTTTGAACGCGATTTTTTCCGACAGAAGCTGGGCGCTTTCTTTCATGTAATGCTGCAGCTGAGCCTGAGACAGGTCTTTGAAAGCTACTCCGGAAGGATATTTCTCCACTGCCGGGACCACCAGTTTATTCCTTTCGGCTAAATACGTTTTTGGCTGCGGGTGCAAAGGGGAACTGAGGAAGTAGGAGGCCACCGGGTGGATGTTCACGCCGGCTGCCGGGTGGCACGGGTCGTCACCTCGGTTCAGGTAGCACAAGGCGCCCATAGCGTGGAATGAAGAGTGGTTGACCACACGCGGCCTTACCAGCTTGTACTGCTGCAGCGGCAGCGCGTCGCGGGCCAGGTCGCCCTTGAGACTTAGTGCGCAGTTGAGCAGGTCGCTGCAGCTGAATGCCGGCGCCGAGGGCACCGCCGCGGGCGCCGCCGGGGCCTCCAGACTCGCCTTCCGCGTCTCGGAGCCCGTCACTCCTGCCTTGGGGCTCGTGTCGTACGCCACAGGCACGAAGGGGATCATGCAGGGGATCGACGAGTTGAGATGCAGAGAGTGCTTGGGTTCCCCCTTGGGTAAGGCTCCCTGCAAGAAGTGGGGGACTGGCAGGGCCTTGGGCTCAGGGGTGCGCGCCATGATTCGTTCAATGGAGAAAGCCAAGGGTTTGGACGTGCTCATCATGTTGCCCCGGGCTGGAGCAGTCGCTAACATTTTGGTAGTCGCGTTGTGGCAGCTACTGTCCATGTCTGAGTCGCCAGCGTCCGTCAGCCGGGGTTGCGCTGCGCCGTCCGTCGCCTGGTTCCCTGCTTGTCACAGACCTGCGGAGAGGGGGACGGGCACCATCACCACCAGTAGCCTCCTCCTCCTCCTCCTCCCCAGCATCACCAGCCGAACCTGCCTGCCCAGCCCAATGGACTCCTGCCAGCCCATCGCAGAGTTCTTGGCGCACCAATGACTCGGGGACAATCACTACTTATTTCTATCAATAGAAAGTGTTGTGTCAATAACGCAGCCAAGATCTCGCCAATCGTTAACTTCCAAGAGGAGAAGGTAAACTAGATAATTGTTCAATTCGCTTCCAACAGTCAACAGGAAAACTTTTTTTTTCCTCTGCAGTCAGTAACTACTTTTCATTGGTGAGTGAGGTTCCCCGCCCAGAAGAGGCGGGGGCGCTTTCACTCGCGTGGTGCGCCCTCCCCTCCGCGCACACACTCTGCCGCGCACACTTCACTACCCTCCGCCCCCCCAACCCCCCTTTTTGCTTCCTCTGTCTTTCTAATTCTCAATCTGCTTAACCAGGCTTTAGAGGCCAAGCAAATCTGAGATCAATTTTCTCGTTTAGCTCTAAGTGACATCATCTAAAATCATTGTGCAAGGGCTAAATAAGGAAACGGAGTCTAATTCAGGGGCAAATGCCAGGCTATATTTATCAAACGCCAAGCTCCAGAAAGCCTCGGCCAGGAAGCTTCGGCGGCGAAATCCGAGGTTTCGCTGCTTGGTTCCGCCGGGCCTGGCTGGGCCGGGCTGGGCCGGCGTCGTGTCTGTGCCACCTCCTCCGCAGACCTCTTTCTTCCTCCAGGGCTCGGGGTTGCGCGCTCCCGGAATCCCGGAGTCTCCGCGGCCCGAACCGAGTCTCCATCATTTAGAAGACGCCAGCAGGTAACTGGCCTTCCAAAACGCCCCTGAGAATTAAAAGCCTTGGGAGGCTTGTTATGTGTTTGTGGTTTTGTAAAGGCAATGCCCCTGGCAATAGGCCTGGGAAAGTCACACTTCCATCCACAAAGTTAAGGAGTTGCAAGGAATAACCGGGTGTCACACCACAAGAAACCTTGACTCGATCGGACCCCACCCAGGATACACACAAACGCGCGCGCGCGCACGCTTCCGAGTTTCCATTGAGAGTCTGGAAAGAGCATTTCTTTCTTAAGTACCTGCGCTCAGCTAGAGCTCTCCCGGAGCATTTTAAACACTGAATGCCGAGGGGAGACAGGAAACAGAATTTATTAGTTCCCACCCCGGCGGCCAACGTCTACGAGCCTCCTCGAAGCAGCACAGGCGGCAGCCTGGGTGTCTGTGCGCAACAAGGAGAGCTGCTGGCGCCAGAGTTGTGTCCACAGCTACCCTTGCGCCTCCCAAAGAGCGCGCGTAGAGACAGTTTCCACTGCAACGCCCCCCAGCCGAGCACACGCCGGGTGTGGCGCCTCGGCCCAAACTCCTGGGGCGGCGCGACGGTGCGGGTGGAGGTTTCCAGGAAGACGTCTGTGGCTGCGGCTCCGACTGTGCGGGTTCCCGGTGCCCAGGCAAGCCCTTTCAGGAGCGCGCTGGAAGCTGCGGCGCGCACCTTCCCAGGCGCAGTCCCCTGCCAGCCTGCGATCACGCAGAGCTGGATCCCGGAGCTAGGCGCGCACGGAGGGCTGCACAGAGTTTGAAGACGCGGTAGCTGTGAGCGGGCGTGAGGAGGCCAAGGGAGAGCACAGAGCTGCAAGCAAAGGGCGGTGGGGCCTGGACCGTGAGGTGAGGGGCCGACAGCAGCAGCTCAGGTTGCCATCTGCCTGGTGAGTTAACCCCAAGTGGGTGTGGAACAGGTGGTGGCGGGTGTCAGGTATTGGGCCAAGAGTAGCGTGGGCGTCCTTCTTCTGCAAGAACCCTGAAAAGGGTTGGCAGCGGAAGGCTGGATAACGACGTACTAGAAACCCTAGGATTAAGTCCCTGGCCAATTTCACTCAAAGATACGAAGCTGGGCCTCAAAGGAAGGAAATTGACCCCAAAGTATTCCCTCTTTTCTACCCCATTCTCAGCACATGTCAGGCAAGCCACCCAGGCCCCTCTGTCCCACTCTAGCTTTCCGCGAAAATCAGTTCCGCCTCTGCCCCAAGAACCAAGAGGGGTAGAAATGAAGAGAGCTTGTGCTGGGAACGCGCCTGAAGTCTAACGGAAAGGCAGCAGCAGCTGGATGGGTGGTGGGAAAACGCAATGGCTGAAGAAATGGGGGAGGATGAGTGAGTCCTATTGGAAGTTGAGGACAGCCAAGGGGCAAGATGGGGGAGAGGTCTGGCTGAATACGACCGGTCTCCGCAGCTAGGCCTGGGAGTGCCTCGTTTCAGGTCTCGAGGTGGCTTCAGGATGGGACAACTGAGGCAGCAGAGAAGGGTAGGAGGCGATCGCAGAGCACCCGGGCGGAGCAGGCAAAGAGGTGCTACACTCCAGGGCGGCGCTTTGGAGCGGTCCTTGGTCCGCGTGCAGCTACTCGGGATTCGCCCAGGCTGCACATTTTCTTTCCTTTTGCTGGGGCCGCGGGGCAGAGCACCGGCGCAGAGCAAGCGAAGAGTCGCCACATCCCCGAGAGGCGCTTCGGAGTTGTCCTTGGCCCGGGCTCAGACTCTCAGTATCGGTCAACGCTGGAAAAGTTCTTTCCTTTTGCTGTTGGGGCCGCAGAACCAGTCTCCTCCTTTTCCCTGCTCAAAGGGCGCGGGACGGGCTTTGCTGGAGCAAAGGGAGTGTGGGGAGGTCTCTGTCCCACGACAGATGGGTCGCAGTTAAGACTTTAATTGCTGACTTTGGGGCCGGATCAGATTCCTTTTCCTATCTGCCACTTGAAAATTCCCCTCCTGCTGCACTCCTCCGTCAAAAGGCTAGGTTGAAACAAAAAAGCAAAGAAGCGCGAAACAGCCCGGCTCCGAAGGCTTTGGAGAGTCCAGATGACTTGTCCACAATTCGCCGGCCTTTGGAGCCTCACCTGCCTTTTTGACTGAATGCCACCAGTTTATTTTACGTTTATGGTGTGTCCCTCCCTCTCCCCTTCTCCTCCTCCTCCCCTCTCCTTAACTGCAAAAGAGCTTTTATTTGACCTCTGTAAATTTCTCCTTTGGGGCATACTGAACTAAAAAGGGAAACAAAAATATTTGCTAAGAGGTATGCATGCTTTGGATAGTTTATATTTCAACCGTTTGCTTTTCACTGGTCTTTTCAGGATTCGCCCTTTTGGCAAGTGTTTGAAAATGGTCATTTGAGTTAACACAAATATGGCAAAGCATCAATTATGTTCTTCCTTTAAGATAACCTTGAGTTTACTAATGTAAAGACTGAAAAAGTGCTTTACAACTCCAGGCCTTGATATCCAACATTTGTTAATTTTTCCATTCAAAACCAAACCACAAACACGTGTCAATTAGTAATACTATATTAAATAAGAACTGTCTTAAAACACAAAATGTACTCAGAAAGGGTTTCTATCTTACTGTCCAATCTGTCCAGTACTTTATTTCCAAAACATATCTGAAAATTACAGAAAAAGCAACAAAAGCAGAGTATCTCCAGCAAATTAGGAAGCTTTTAAAACAGTTCAACACAAGTATTTTTTAATTTACTAAAAAGAATGCAAAGGAGCCTTGTTTGTTTTGTTAATGGCAAAATAGAAACTCTTATAGTTTCTTTGGATTTTCTTTAAGAATCCTATAATCCCCCTTTTTTGTTGAGAGCTGATGATTAAGTGTGCCTCCACTTTCCATCCATGGAAAGGCAGTATTTATAACCTCAAATCCTGATGGAAGGTGAGTTTAAGTGTATGGTTTGTCCTCTATGAAATATCCCGAGGAAACCACAACAGTTCATGAGATAACGAGGCCAGATAACAAACTCTGGATTAAGATCTATTTTAAAAATAAGAAAAAAGGGCTACTCTTCTAAAATAATTTAAAATTATCTTTTTCTAAGGAATCTAATTTTGACTTCAATACTTTTTAAACAGTGTTCTTTCTATCACTAAAAAATATGAGTAGTTTTCACAAGCTTTTTGCTGAAGTTCCTATCACAAGCAAATGCAGTTTCTGGCTGTGGTTACTGCAATTCTAAATAAAGGGTAATGAGATAATAGAGCCATACATTACCAAATAAGCCATAATCTCTAATCTCTTCTTCCTTGATATGTCACAAAATACTATTGAATTTTTTAAATTAAAAATGGATTGGAAAATATTATAGCTAATTCCACCTTCTGCCTACTTCATGGACTTGTCCCTGATCATGTTTTTAGAGTTTTCAAGCCTGTTCAACATCTCTGACCCCCAGCCCCTTCACCAAGAACAGCAGTCTGCTTTCTCTTTGCTTTAGCTTGTGAGCTAAGGGGAGACAAAGGCATTATTTTTATTCTGACATCACCCCCTACCCCAGCCCTGACGTTTAAGCACATCTACACTTTTTCCTGTTTAATACATAGCACCAAAGGCAACGTACTGTACTTCTAGAAGGAAAAACACATTTTTTAATTCCTCTGCATTTTCTGCCCATAGTCTTTATCTCTGGAAGGTCTTTTGTTATTTCTTTTGGTGTGTGATGGAAGGAGGGAGATGGGAGGGACACAAATAGCAAGGGTCTATAAGGTTCAAAGAGAGAGTTTTTGAGTGCCTCAGATTACTCACTCTATGATGGGAACTAACTTTCCAGCATATTAGCAAACATATTGGCAATGAGTTCAAATTTAAGGCTATCAATGTGCTTTTAGTTAGTTTGGTAGCAAATAAAGAATTCTTGCTAATTTCCTAAAGCCTATGAAGGACACTATCCCAGGTTATAAGTGTGGGAAGGGTTGGTTAACTCACAGAGCCCTCCTCTCTTTTGGGGAAGAAGTGGGAGGGCGGGTTGTTGTTTGTCTCTAGACCTTTGTTGTTACTATTTCTTTTATATTAGGATTTCATTTGAACCCAGTGAAATTATTTCTCTCAAAACAGAATTTACATAGCAAATCAGTTTGTGAAAGAAAATGAAGAGCTCAAATGCGAGAGCTGTTAATGAGGCGGCTGGCAATACAGACAGCGATCACTTGGGCTCGGTTTGTTTCTAACCCTCCACTAATGCTGAGATTTTTCTCATCCATTCCCACAGGCCTGTGAGGTGTGTCCCTCCAGATTGAGAGGCTACGACTCAGGACTGGACCTGATGGAAAAAGAAGTTTATAAGCCAAGTAACCCAGTTTCTCCAACCTTTTCTGTGGAGCAACAACATCAAGCAATAAAACCCAGCAAAGTTTTGCTTGTCACTTACAAGGGTGTTACTGAAATCTGGAAGGTGAACATTTAGAAGACAGCACAAACATGCTCTATTGCTCTACACTGAAACACTTGCCTCCAATGATAGAAAAAGCTGTTTTCCTGCAATTGGTTGATTAGCATTTTGCAGCAGTTCCTAGACAATTTTAAAGACATTTTGTGTTTGCAGTCAACATTAAAAAAAAAAAAACCCATAATACAATCATATTCAAGACACAGTTCGGCTTTTTCCTTCACACTACCCACGAGGTTTAAAGCAATTTTGATGTTATTTTCAAACTTTCTTAGTGATCCCATGACATAAGTAGATAATAGAAATTCAAATAACACAGAGCAGAGAACGGGCTTAGAGAAATGGAGAAGCAACAGAGACAAATAAAAAAATCCTTGACCCAGAAATCTCTAAGAACCACTTATAAATTCAGTTACCTCCTGAACTCCGGCTGGTGGCCACTCCGGCCCGGGAGCGCCCAGCGCCAACCCGCTGGCCTTGGCCGTCTGAGCCTTCGCTATTGCCGCGGCCTCGGTGCCCCCTGGCCCCGGTAGCCCAGGGGAACCGAGTTCCCCCTACTGGCGTAGGGGCAGAGGCGCCCCGTCTCATTCGGGATTCGGTGGCCAGCGCAGAGCCATTTGAATGGAAGCCCAAAGAGAAACAGAAAAGCTGAAAACTCCCCGGCCGGGCTCTCCATTTCTCGGTTCTTGCTCACGAGTTCCAAACAGTTAAAATGACGTTGGCAAGGCCGAGGGCCACCGAGATCGGTGAGACTCCCTTGGAGGGGCCAGGAGCGGTGGCTCGAGAGGCTTGGAGACGGCTGGGAGTTGGGGCTCAACTTCAGCGACCGGGCGCCGCGGCCGGACTTGGTCTCCCAAGCGTCCGGCTCCCGGGGTCGGTCGGCGCGGCGCTGCCTTCGATCAGGTCCCGCCGACCTCGGGCCTCTGGACCACCACTGCCCCGGCTGGCCCCGAAACCCATCCCCGGCGCGATCGCGCTCCTCCCCTTCTCCTCTGCATCCCCGCGGGTCCTGGGGCGGCTCCATCCCCCGCCAAGGCTGGGAGATGGCAAGGGAGGGGGCGCCGGATCCGGTTTAAGAGACCGCGTAACAGATGGTGGAGAGCTCCTGGATGAAAAGTTTTTGAACAGGCTTTCGCTAATAGACTTGCTTTGACGGCTGAGGGTGTAATTGAAGGGTCATTTAATCTAGATGCAAGGTGAAAGAAAACAGGCCCGGGGGTGTGGCATACCTAAGAAGGAACCAGAGCATCTTTTTACTAGGTTTGCCTGTCATTTTGAGTTTCCCGGGAAATACATTCTTAAATCAAATTTTAAGAATGTCTCGGGAGCATCTCTGAGTATCTCTTCCAAAAACCTTTCATGAATTTTTTAGTCGATTTCATTCCTCCGAGCATCCTCCCTTTGAAGCCGTTTGGCCTATGCTTAAGAGTAGAGTCTCTTGATGGTCTCAGAGCAAAGAGAGTTTTCTAACTAGAGTCTCCTGTTTAAGACCTTGACAGAAAGGCCTAGCTTCCCTTCTGTGGCTTTACTCTGCAATTTGTCCTTTTATTCTTGAGTTTTCCTAGTTAAGCCCTGCATCTCCTCCAAAAGAGAAGATTTCATGGCTGTCCAAAGAGGGCGATACCCCGTGGCCACCTCCTGACGGCCTCCACAGCCTCTGAAAAAGAGGGAACAGCCACCAGCAGGCCCCCTTTTCTCGGTGGAAGTGGATGCTGTTCTGTTTCCTCCCTTCGCGCCCTTAGGCCTCTCTTAGAGCAGATTCTACACGCCTTGTGCACGTTTCAAGAGTTGAGCTCTAAGATCCACTTCGAGAAAACTCCAAGAAGAGGCTTGAGCCATCATTAAGGAATCTTATAAGCGTTTAAAATGTTATTGCCTTCTCACTTTAATTTGGAAGGGTTTTCTCTCTCTCTTTCTCTCTCTCTCTCTCTCTTTCCGCTAACTCCTCTTAATTCAAGTTCAGATAATTCTTTGAATTTCACGGACAGTGGGGCTGCCCTCATAGTTTCTCCGCAGTCCCACACAGAGGAAAAGGCTCCTGAAACAATGCGAAGCGTTAAGCGCTCCGCGCGGGTGTTGGCGCTGGCAAGTCGCGAACCGCGTCCCGCGGCCGCGGTGACCCGAGGGGCCGACCGGATGACGTCACGAACGCGGCCAGCTGCGGCGCCCGGGGCTGCAGCAGCCGCCTCTGGCCGAGGTTGGGAAGGGAAGTTGGGTCTGGGGTAAAAAGCCGGAAAAAGAAAGGAATGAGGCTGAGAATCATTCAAAGATTAAATGAGGTCGGCTCCTGTTGCTTTCGAAGACCAATGGGGAGGGGGAGAGTTGAGGGGATTGGGAGGGGACCCTCCTTTACCTAACCTTGTGATTCACAGCTTCTCAGAAATTTACATAATACAAGGGTGTAGATGTAAACCTAAAGGACAAAAATAATAATTCAACAGCACATATTTCATTTTCGCACCATGGGCCTGGATATGTTCCCGGTGTTGGCACATCAGCTGATTTCCAGAGCTTTTTATTCACGACGGAGAATATCTGAACTCTCACACCACTGTTGAAATGAGAGGAAAAGAGGGAGAGAAAGATAAATGGGCTTTAATGATGCTGATTTAGATTTTGAATGATGGTGAAGGATTTTTTAAAACTTAAGAGCATATGCTGTGTACAAAAGGCTCAGGCATGGTAATAATTGGGGTCCTTAATTCTCCAAAGTATCTATATCCTTTTTATTTGATTGGCATGAGCATTTCATTTTAAAAGCAAAGTCATTGCCCTTTCATAGGAAACTCCAATTTATTATTTCCCTAAATAAGTGAAGGCCACAATGTCTACTGAAAGAGAGACCCTGCTGTCAACTCAGCTCCTACTTGCCAACTCAAATAGAGGATGGAAAAGTAAAATACGGTGGCAGCAAAATACAAGCAGTTGCTGTAGTTGCTTTTTGAATCCCCCCATTCCCTCCCTCCTACATTTGAACTCTTCTAGAATCCACCAGTAATTCAAATTTTGGAGCTCTATTTGCAGTTCTTCCCTACCTCCCCAACACACCCCCTACCCCTGCCTCCACCCCGTGGGATACAGGGCAAAAGGAAAGCCAGGGGCAGGGATGGTAGGACCCCAGTATCCCCTTATTTTAGTTGAGAGAGGCAGAGGTTCAGGTGCCCTTTGGTCTTTTTCACTGTGCCTTCTCCAAGTGAGCCTGACCCATGGTCGCTTGGAAAGCTTAAGGGCACCATGGTGGGTGTGCAATTGAGTCCTTCACTTTTATTGTTTCATTATGGAAGTAGTGGTGGCTGCAAGTCAGAAATGGAAAACAGGTTTCTTCTCCCTTCTTTGCCTTCTGAATTTTAGTTTTTTTGGGCTCCCATTTCTCTTCAAAATTCATGCCCAAAGTTGATCATATTTTCTAACATTTAATCCATCAGTAGTTTGTGGTTATTCTAAATACATTTCTAAATATTTTAATTAAGACATATAAGTGGGAACTTAAGATGAGAAAATCTGAACTTTTTTCCAAAATATATGCTATCTATTCTGCCCCCTCCTCACCACTAATATTGCCGCCCTGATCAAGGGTAAAATATATTCCCTCTTTCTCTACCCTGTTCCTCAGTATCCATTTAAAACTGGATTATTCAATTCTCTGTTGAAATTGAGAGCTACTGGCCCTCCTTTCTGAGAAAGGTCTTCATAAATACTCAGAAGGCCAATTTGTCTCAGACATTTTGAGCACTAGAATAAATGTTGCTAGTTTCTGGTGCTGTCTTGGCCTTCCGGCCCAAGTACCCCAAGCTGAGGAAGGCCACACAGCTGGTGAACTCCTTGTTGAGCAGTGGATAGTGGTGGTTCCCCTTTGCTTTGTTTTTCTGTAAAATGGGACTAAAGCAAAGCCCTCTTCATTCAAGGAAGACATTGGCATTGAAAAGAGATTTTAAAATAAAATAACTTTACCTATGAAAAGTTACCACCTTATTAAAAAGTTGGTTATAAAATATTTCCAAAATATTATTCAGACAATAATAACTGTATTTAAAAAAAGTTCCTCTGCTTAATGATAGACTTCAGGTTAATTACATGGAAATGTTAAAATATACCCAGGAATCATATTTGCTATGTATTTTTCACAACCTCAAGCACTTTCCTTGTTCTTAGATGTCTGCTCTCCCACATTCAGTACTGTGTCCCCGGGGAGCAATTTCTTCTGTAGATTCAGGAATTAACCTTGACTAAAGCTTGTCAAAAAAATCCCAGTTTGATTAAAGCAGATTTCATTTCTTAAGAAGTGGTTATGTGTCGTGGACAGAACCCTTGGCCAGTAATAAGGTCCCAGTACCTGGAAGAGAGAGTGCGCGAAAAGAAAGGAGACAGACAGGGGGTCTGGAGGACTGGATAGACAATGCCTGAACAGCGGTGCCTAAACAGCAGCTTTATTTGTGCACAGGGTCCCAATATATACTGTCAGCTTCCCACATCTGAC
>CAUYLG010025252.1:0-14764 GCA_963573385.1 Cacajao melanocephalus
CATTATATCTATATATACATATATTATATATAATATATATAATATATATACACACATTATATCTATATATACATATATTATATATAATATATATACACATATATATGTGTATATATATATGTGTGTATATATATGTGTATATATGTGTATATATATTATATATATTTAACATAATATATATTATATATATACATACACATATGTATATGTGTATATAAAGCTGTTGTGAACATATTTATACAAGTCTTTTGTGTTCATATGCACTCATTTAGGTCTATATCTAGGAGTTGAATTTCAATGTAAATATGCATTCAAAAGAAAATGGATAAACATAATATGGCATGCTCATAAAATGGAGTGTATGCATGTTTGTACCAACAAACAAAAAGCACATATGACAGACAGAAGCAAAAATATGACTGAATCTCCAAAACGTCATGTTGAAAAAAAGAGCCCATTCTTGTAGCCCATGAGGGGAAAGAGCCCTGGGTGGAAAGTACATCTAGAGGGCAGATGGAAGTCTTCCAGCACTCCAGCCTTGCTTGCAGAAGAAAGATCTTGAGGAAAAAAAGATGAAAGGTGTCAGATTCCTTATGGAAGGGCAAAACAATGACGCCAGGCTGTGAAATATGATGGAACATAAATTGGTCAGCTTGTCTGTGGTGGCTGTGTCTTTAGCTCCCCTGCTCTTCGTGATTTAAAATGAAGCCTAGTTGGCATTTTAACCTAAGGGTTGGTTTTTCCAAAGTGGGAGCAAACCACAATTTTTCAATTTAGTTTTGATAAGTCTAGAAGCCAGATTTCAGCTTTCACAGTTATGAAGGAAAGCAACATAGGAGAGTTATGATTCCATTTTGATGGTTTCTCTGATAGCCGGGACAACTGTTGGTGGCTTCTACTCAATCCAGGTACCAACATTCTATGTCTCTGTGTTCGCATCAAGAAAAGAAATCCGGCTGGGCGTGGTGGCTCACGCCTGTAATCCCAGCACTTTGGGAGGCCGAGGTGGGTGGATCACCTGAGGTCAGGAGTTTCTTTAAAAATTAAAAAAAAAAATAAAAATTATATATATATAAAAAAAGGAAATCCCCAGAGATACAACTTTTCCTAGGTATGATCGTGTACTTTCTATGTGATGACTTTCCGCAGGAATGCATAGACTTTTTCAACCTTCCTTCTTCCTGCTATGATTTATTTCCTGGACCCTAAAGATTATACCTTTCCTCTCTGCCTGCCTTTCTTCCTTGGAAAATTACAAATGCCTTTTTCCTGCTATTTTTCTGCCTTTCTTCATAAGGTTTCTTTAAGTAATTAAAACAATTTTTGATATAATTTTAGTTTTACATGTAAGTATCCACTCTCTGCCAATGTGCACAGTCACCAGAATTTGGAGTCGTAGGACTCACTATGACATCTCACACCTAAATGCCTCAAGCATCTCCCATTGTGATCTACACTTTTCTATGTTTTAATTATGTCACAGTCCAATTTTCGACTTGAAATAACAAAATATAAAGGCCAATAAATTTGTTAACTGGGGGCAAATGTGAATGAGAAGGTGGTGAAGAATAGTTATCACTATTTGATTTCATTCTCTTTCAAAATTCCAAATCAGAGTGGGGACAATTCAAGTGACAAAAAATATTTAAAGAGACAATATCAGATTATATTCAGAGTGCAGGACGAATTCTACTAACCAAAAGGAATGCATGCATGCACACATACACACATAAGTAAACACACCTGAGTATACACACATACACACATGCACACACACATATATAGGATTTTATTTGCCTCCTCAGCAGGAAATTTCCTGAAAATGACATAGGAATAAAAAGAATGACCTAAGAAACATCCCCCATGTTAAGGCAGTCTTAAGTTGTAATAAATTGCATGAAAAAGTTGGAGAGACATTTGTAGGGTGTAGGTGATGGCTTCCTCTAGTTGAGAGATTAATGTTCACCTGAAGACAGAGAGTGGCTTTGTAGTAATTTTCCTTCCTAATGAGAGGTGAGAAGCAAAATCACAGCCACGTACTTTGTAGCCTGGAAACAGAACCACATCCTGCTGAGGTCTTGTGCCCAGAGGAAGTTATCCATAATGTTGAGTATTAGCAACACTTCTCTGGTGGTTTCATGTTCAAGACAAGCCATGTTAACCACTTCCTGGTAAAATAGTGTGAAATGCATTCTGAGGGAGCCCAAGGTCGAGCCAAAATATTTTGGCAGCCTGTTCCTGCCTACCTGCACCCTACATTTCTAAATCAGCGTGGTGTGCTCATATCCAGGTAAACAAAGTGGTTGTGGATGAGAAGGGTGGGAGGTAGGTTGGCTTGCTGCCCAATAAACAGAATGAAGGAAGAGAAGATGCTCTCTTTATAGAAAAGTTTCACAGTCATAACATAATTATTAAAGCAAGCAGAGAAACTATACAATCCAGGCTTATGCTTTAATGGTTTAAATGGAACTACAGCAACCAAGGAGCCAATATTTCTAGGAGAAACCCCTCTAGCGAAGAAAAATAAAATGTTGACAGAACAGAATCAATAATAACCTTTAGGCTATAATACAACATATATTGGACTTATTCCAATTATCTTTTAATTATATGTCCCCTGGGCTCCCCCATCTACCCTATGAATCAGTCCTCCTTGTTTGATCAAGATTCCAGCTCCCTTGCTCAGGTTGTTTAGAGAAATAACAGTTCAGATATTCTGTACCTCAGCTTTAACCAAGAGGAAAGATCATTCTTTAGCCAAACTAACATTTCACAACCTTTTCTTAGCACACACAAGAAGCAGAAACCTTCCTGCCAAATAAAAGGCCTGGATTTGCTTGGCTGATCACAATTTGAGCTGGAAGGTAGACGATCTTTATTCTGAAGCTCTCAACAGCAGGCACAAATCTCCTTTTTCTCCAAGTCTGGCTTTCCTCCTCTGAAAGCAGGGATATATTTTCTACCTACCTCACAGGTGAATTGTGAGTTTTGAGTGAGGATTTTGGGGGCCAGAATGTCAACCTAGAAAGCTCTAACCAAACAGAACAGGAAAATTCTCATTTTCTTTGGCATGATCCTTGGAATTTGCAAAAGGTGATTAATAAAAACGTATAAAGCTGTGGCCTGTAATTTAAGAATGGCAACAACCGCCAGCAATTTTTGTTATTGTGATCCAAGTGGCAGACAGCAACAATGAGCAAGTTTTCCTTCTGTGTCAGAGCTTGCAGTCTCGGTTTACTGGCACAGCACTGCCAGCTCCAAGCCTGTGTTATCAGGAGACTCAGGAAACTTGGGCACATTCTTCGGTGTCTTCTTGGCATGGAGCTTGGAATAGTTTCACCTCTTAATCTGGATTCCCTTTCAGTTCAGCAAACACAGCCAGCAGCGTCAATAGAGACTTTGCCTGGTTCTAAGACTCTGCAGATCACACAGGGCTGACACAAATCACTGGGCGGAGATCAAGTTAAATCAAGATACACATTTTTGTACACTGTAGGCTGGCAGAGTGAGAATGAGAGTTTTCAAACAAGAACCTGGGTCTTTTCTTTCCTAAATAATATTTGTTTCAGAGGCTACCTTTTTAGGTTGTGTTTAACAAAGAGGTTTCTGAATAGAAAAACCCTCATCTTGAAAATTTCCCAGGAGGGACTGGACCATGAATCTGTGATCTTGAGAGAAATTCCTCAGAGTATGTTTCCCCTCATCTTGGAACTTTTCTGGCCAAATGCCAGCCACCTCCTTTCTTAGAGAATGCCTCTTTTGGGGCCATAGAAACAGAGTGGGTAGTAGGTGGTTTTGCTACTAAGCCAGGGGAGAAAGGGGTGTTTTAAGGATAATGTTAGCTAATAGTTTCTTTCAAAGGTTTAAGGAAAGAAGCCTATTTGTGGTGCTGAAAGTAAATCCTCTTTATACCTTGACAAACGTAGACAGTTTCCTATTGCAGGAAAATGGCCTCAGAAAATGGAAACATTCACTGGTATGAATAAAAGTTTGTCTGTGTAAAATTAACAGAAAAAAGGGAGAAAGAAAACCAACTCCTGGATAGGTTAGTTTTCTGCAAATAAATTTAATGTTTAGAACAGAAACACATTATGAATAGAGGACACATCTTCCTTCCGTTCCCCCGGGACACAATCTCTTCTGGAATGCCAACCTCAGGATAGATGAGGGTCTATTTGGGGTCTTCTGACTTCATTCAATCCTTGAACATTCCAGAGAAGACAGGCTAAATCATTACAAGCTTTAGTGGAGTCCAAGAAGGTTATCTAGGCAATAAAGGCTATGACTGTCACAAAGCCCCTGAGACTTACACTGTGGATGCAGATTAAAAAAAAATCTAACTATTTTGAATGCAATGGAATGTTTTTCAGTGTGGACAGTAGTCTCAGTTTGGGATATTTTTAAGTAATTTATGCTTTGTTTGTATTTGTTCAGCTCAGTCTTTTAGGTTAAGAGCTTTGTTCATACTGTGGTGCAGGGCTTGGAAGAATTTTTTTTTTTGTAAAGTTGTAGATAGTAAATAGTTTAGGCTTTGCAAACCTCGGGGTCTCTAATGTGAGTACTTAACTCTGTCTTTGTAATGTGGAAACAGACAGAAAACATACAAATGAATGTGGCTGTGTTCCAATAAAACTTTATTTATAAAAACACGTCCCAGGCCAGATTGACCAACAGACTATAGTTTGTTGAACCCTTTAGAAGCTGACGTAGTCCAGATGTGCACAGCCAGGGGCCGATGACTTTGGGGTAATAACTTAAAGCAGGGGTTAGCACACTACACATGATGGGCCATATCTGTCCTGCTGACCAAGTCTTAGCAGTTTATCCAGTGAAATGTTACACAACAAGCAGAATAAATGAACTATAGTGAACTATATCAACACTATGTTAGAAACTTGACACTAACTGAAAAAAATCAAGCTACTACAATATCACTTTTCATAAAGCACAGAAGCAAATAAAATTGATGTGCTTTGGTGTTCCCATACATTAGTCTTGCCAGTTGTAATTTAGTAGAAACGAAATCACGTAGTTTGAACTCTTTTTAATCTGGTTTCTTTTCCTTAATGTCATAACTTTGAGATGTATCTATACTGTTGCATGTAATAGTAGTTTCATTTTTATTGCTATTAGTCTATCAATACAGCACAATTTGTTAATCTATTCTCCTGTTGTTTGACATTGTTGTTGCTTCTAGTTTGGGACTTTCATTAATAAAGCTGCTATGGACTTTTTTGCAAACATCGCATTATGGACATGAGTTATCATTTCTTCGGGGTAAATCCTATGAGTGAAATTGCTGTTTAGTACTCCAGCTGGTACATTTCACTTTTAAAAAGAAAATGCTAAATTGTTTTGCAAAGTGGTTGTGCCATTTTCATCTCCCCGCAGCTATGTGAGCATTCCAGTTGTTCCATATCTTCATGAACACTTGGTATGATCAGTCTTTTCAATTTACATCATTTTGCTCAGTGTGTATTGATGTTTCACTGCAGTTTTAATTTGCATTTTTCTGTTGATTAGTAATAACTAGAATTTTCTGTCAATAGTTGCCTCAGGGCATAGAGGAATGACAGCCATTAAGTCTAAAGGGGGATTAAATAATATTTTAGGGTAATGAAAATATTTTCCATCTTAAGATGGTGATTGTTATATGAGTATAAAATCAAGAAAAATAGACGCACATAACTGTCCATAAAATAACCTCAACAAAACTAATCTAACTATGTTAAATTGATTTGAAAACCTATTTAGGTACAAATATGCATGTAATAAAATGATATATATATATAATAAAAATATATTTATTTACTTAAAATCAAGATAATGAAGAGCACAAATTTCAGAGTAGAGGTTGTTTTTGGGAAGAGAAAAAGTGATAAGATAAAAGAAAGTAGGACAGAAATTATTTCTTATCCATCACAGGGTTTATGACAGAAACACCTATCATAAAAGACTGATTAATAAGAGAAAAGCACACTAATTTATTTAATATAAGCTTATGTGACATGAGAGCCTTCAGAAATGAAGACTCAAAGAAACAGGGACACTCTATTTTAATGGAAAGTCATAGAGGAGTATGATTGGAGGATGCAAAGGTTTGGGCTAAAGGTAGTAAACTGGGGGCAACTCAGCAAGTCCTATTCGTTCAGACTCTTGGCCTCTCTGTGTCTTCAAGGATACACATGGTCCTTTTCTCCAGGTATAGGGAGGATATCTCTGAAATGAAGATCTCATGACCTATGTCAGAGACTTCTTTTATGGCCTGCATTAGGGGAGAAGGGTGAAGGGAAGGTGACCTTCCTGCTTCCTTCTTCTGCTTTTCCTCAAATGCCCAGGAGCCTATATTGGGACAGCATGTCCTAAACCCCATTACAAGGAGTATAGAGATATATTTAGCTTCATAGGTATTTGGAGGGTCCGTGAGGTTGATTTTATTATGTTTAATAATTTATGCATACATATGTGATTTGGACACATAAAACAGTACTTAATACATTCTGTATATAAAAACATGCTCTTATTGTTTGGGCTGGAATCTCATACATGGGCAAATTCCAAGTCACTTAAAAAAATACCACATCTTTTCAATGTGGGATACATTGTGGTGGTCTGTAATCTTAGGGTCTGGTCTGATACGACAAGACTGTCCAGAGAAAACATTATATGATTTTGAGGACATACTAAGAAGTTTTCAGGGGAAGTCAATAATTTATTTAAAGTGGAAGATGGTGGTCATATAATCTGATTTATGTTTTAAAAAGATCGCTAGAACTGCTAAACAGTGGCTGAGTGAAGTGCAACCAGCACTTTTAGGGATCTACTGTAGTTTGCACTTGGGGTGAATGGTAGAGAAAAAGTTGGATAGAAGGAGGTGGATATTCTAGAATTAACGTTGATGGAATCTGCTGATGCTAGAATATAATTTTAAAAGACCTCTCATACAATATATGTTATCTTCTCCTATCAAGCTTTATAAAATGCTTAACTTCTTTTAAAACTGACCAGCTAGGCTGGTAGGTTATTCTACGAATTCATAACAGTCATTTCTGTCTTATGTTGTCATGAGATTTAGGGTCCAGATTTGACAGCTAAAAGACAGAAATAATGACCAGGCACCCGTTAAGATTTTATTTTGGACATTAATTTCATATTTATATTAGAATAGCAGCAGGCAACATATGCCATTTTGGAAAACCCATTCATTTAGGGCTTCCTTTTGCCTTCTTCTCTGAAGGAATGTGAGTGACGAGAAACTTCTATCAGTCAAAAACAATTCATTCAGAACTTTCTCTATAAAGACCACAATGCTTGGCTCAGAAGGAGAACAGTACTAAAATCTGAACTTTGCATATTGTAGAATTCTATCTAGTTATAAAAAATGTATTTTTTTCCAAAAAACTTTCTTTGCCTAATGAAGTGGTTTTAAATCAAGGGTCAAATTATTACAAGAAAAAGAAGTTTCTCAAAGTCCACACCCTGCCATAACATTTTCATTTTTCCTTCCAAAGTCAATCATACCGCCAGGAATTTCTATCCATAGATTTTTGGGAGCATGCATGTTTTGGTCTCCACCTAAGGTTGTTATTTATTGAGGTCTATTACTCCAGTCATCTCTTCCAGATGTTCAAGTGAATCTTTCAAACTTGAACTTTCAGTTCCCCAATCTTTAGTCCATTTTATTTTCTCTGACCTTGGCTTAGTGACATATCTCTGAGGACTTTTTGGATGAAATCTGGAACTCTTTAAGGAAGTTGGCACTTTTTTTATTTTGTAAGTGAGCACGTTAAAATTTTAGTTTTAATTGGGAAAAGCAAGAGTTCTAAAGTGCAGCTGACTTCAGAGAGGCTTCGGAATACTGTGGATACCCGTGGTCATTCGTTTCCTAAATCCCGTAAAATCACGCTGGGAATCTCACCTAAACTGCCTCCTCACAATGTTTCTAGTTATTTTCACCATGGCAGGGCACATGCTAAGTGTATTTTGGTATTCCCATTCTTTTTTGGCCTTTCTGATTCTGCTGCAAAGAAGATAAAAAGAAACCAAAATTACGAAGTGCAGCACATCTGTGTAGACACAGAATTTTCATTGGTCCAGATTCATGTTTTGTGCTAACGAGATAAATTCTTTACAGTTCTGGATTCTGCAAGGAGCTCTCTTTTCCTCAAAGTTAGACAAAGTTAAAAAAATTATTTCTCTTTGCCCACTGGCTTTTTATTTCCTAAGACTGGTTTTGCCATGTAAACTGCAATAAGGTGAGTCCTGGTAAGAAGTTAAATAGTATATGAGTTATATTCAAAGCAGCTTTTCCACAGTAACATCAATGCCTCAAACACATGTGGCATCTAGCACTTATTTATTTATTTAAGATAAGGTCTTCTTCTGTTGCCTGGGCTGCAGTGCAGTGGTGCAATCTTGGCTTACTGCAATCTCTGCCTCCTGGACTCAAGTGATCCTCCCACCTCAGCTTCCCAAGTAGCTGGTACTACAGGCGTGTGCCACCACACCTGGCTTTTTTTTTTTTTTTGTATTTTTTGTAGAGACAGGATTTTGCTATGTTGCCCAGACTGGTTTCCAACTCCTGGCCTCAAGGGATCCTCCTTCCCCCACCTCCATATGCTGGGATTACAGGTATGAGCCATCATGCCTGGCCTGCATCCAGCACTTTTTAATGAGTGATATCAACTGTTAGCCTAATATAATTAAACATACTGACAAAATTTTGTGCCAAAAGAATGTTTTGAATAACACCATAAATGGCTTTTTAGAAGATACCACAACCAATGAATTGTCATTACCCATGATTTTCCTGATCATACAAGTTCGGTGTATAGGATGTACCAGGCAAAGCAACATATTCAAATTACTGTAGCTCCTACTTCTTGAAATACAAAGTGTAAGCCTGCATGATGAAATGATCAAGCCTGTGGGTTGTTTTTACTACACAAAGCAGCTGCAAGATGAGTGAACATACATTTTGTGAAGAATAATATTCACAAAACAGTTTTCTTTTAACATAATGCTTTAGCCCACTTCACTGGAACCTAAAATGAGGAAGATATAGCAATTAATGCATTTATTATTTTTAAAAATAGCACATACTTGGCATTTCTGAGAAAGTTCTCACTCTAGCAACTTGGGTACCTTTTTTCCACACCAATTTCTTTTAAAAAATTTAATAAATGGGTTTATTTACACATTCTATGAGGGGTCTCAGGAACTGTATAAATTTGCAAGGTCTGCTATAATAAAGAGCCACAGGCTGTGTGCCTTAATGGAAATTAATTTTCCCACAGTCCTCGAGGCTGGAGTCCAAGATCAAGGTGTGGACTAGACTGGTTCCTCCTGAGGCCTCTTTCTTTGACTTGTAAATCCCGTCTTCCCCCTGTGTCCTCACAGGGTTGTTGCCTGTGTGTGTCTGTGTCCTCATTTCCTCTTCTTATAAGGTCACCAATCCTATTGGATTAGGGCCCACTCTAAAGACCTCATTTTACCTTAATCACCTGTTTGAAGAACCTGTCTCTAAATACGGTCACATTCTGAGGTCCTAAGGGTTAGGCCTTCAACATCTGAATTTAGAGGACCACAAATCAGCCTATAACAGAGATACTCAAAGAAATTATGTCAAATTCTGAGAGATATTTACGAAGTGAGAAGACAACATTTTTAGCATTTTATTTTAGGAAATCAATGAATAAAATAAAGTGTGGCTTATGATTGCACCAAAAGTGAAGAATGATCTGCATTTAACTTTCTGAACTTACATGAAAGCTATACTAAGTTCTCAAAGTTGTGTTGTCTATTTTCCTTCGATAAAAAATCTTCTTGGGAGGGTGGGGGAGGGATAACGTGGGGAGAAATGTCAGGTATAGGTGATGGGGGTATGGTGGCAACAAACCACCTTTCCATGAATATAGGTATGAAACAATCTTGCATGATCTGCACATGTACCCCAGAATCTAAAATACAATAAATAAAAAAAAGTAAAAAAAAAAATCTTACTGCTATGTCTGTTTATACACAATTAGCTCATGCAAATTTTTTCCTACAGCTAATTAGGTAGCAGGATTTTCTAGTTTACATTATTAATAATTCTGTACTAGTATTAGTATTAAGGTCAATTTACTTAAACCCTACTTCCCACTGAAAGGGATTTGCAATGGTTATAATAATGGGTAAGGTAAAAATTGGCTAAATCCATATTCAAATCCCCTTGAGGGGGCTAGGCTTGTGAATGATACACAAAAATCACCCTCAGCAAAATGAAAATGAACACACACTTTTGTAAATAAAGTTTTATTGGAACACAGAAACATCCATTTCTTTTTGTATTGTCTACATTGTTTTTCTGCCGCAAATGCAGGTTGAATGGTTGTGACAATATGGTCCACAAAACTTAAACTATTTATTATATGATCCTCTACAAAAAGACCATGCAACCTCTGTGACATCAATTTATTTATTTATTTTTAATTCAATAATTATTTATTGAAAGCTTACTCGGTGATTAGTAACATGTTATGAGGGGGATACAAAAGGATCATAAGATATGGCCTTATAATGCTATTGTAATGTTAAGATAAATGACCATGAATTAATGAGATTAATTTTCAAATAATATACCAAAGACTATATATCTATGTGAAAGGTATAATTAAAAGCAACTTTTCACTTCCCAAACCAATCTAACCTATGGCTGTTTCACCAGGAAGAGTCCCCAGGAGCAGTAAGTGGTTAAGTTACAAACATCCCTCTATTCACTATCATAGCCCCTGGAAGTGGCAGTATGGTGCAGATACAGGCACTTGCGCAAAAACATAGCTGTTTAGCATTTTCTCCTCCATATGATTATGTGCTCACAGCATCCAGTCATACTTCAAAGGTCACAAATAGTTCCTGCTGTCAATGTGGCAGCAGTGCGAACTGAATTGGAAGCTTTGTGAAGGAAAACGTTGGAGTTTGTGCACTAGCTCTTGTTCACATTGAGGTATCATGGGGTCAGATGGACTCTATTCAGGTTGACATCCCTGTCCGTCGGCAGAACTCAGGGAAACAGTTTTAGAACGTGTTCAAGAGACCTGAAATTGTACACCCTTCCATAGATTCCTGTTAAATAATAGTTTTTAATAGGTAACAATTATAATTATTGCATAAATATAAAATGAACACGTTGCAAATGATGAGGTTCTGATAGTTAGGCAAGATCTGAGTTTGCACATACGAAATCCGCCGGGTCAATTCTCCCAGGTCCAGTAAGACTACTTTCCTCATCTCACTAGCCAATGAGGATTAAACTGAGTGGGTTCCTCTTGATTTGGGACAGTGCCAAGTTATCTCTGCTGGGTACAGGTGGGCAGAACACAGGGGGAAGAAAGTGGAAACCCAGGATCATTCAAGAGCTTGGATCAGGATTTATTTGCTCAAAATGTCAGGAAACATGGTTCAGGTGTGCTTAAACTTCACACGTCTTTATAAGCAAACGTATACAGGTTTATAATACAATCTTCTTGCCTCTATTGTTGTGTGCAGTTGGTACATAGAACATCATAGCAGCACTCTCTGTGAATCTGGAGCTGCAAGTAATCTCTTAGATATAAACTCTGGAAACCAGCAGAAACCCTGCAGAAGATATAACTCAATTTATTTGTCGACATGAACAGACACATCTTAAAAGAAGACATGTGGCCAAGAAACATGAAAAAAAGCTCAACATCACTAATCATTAGAGAAATGCAAATCAAAACCACAATGAGTTACCATCTCATGGCAGTCAGAATGGTGATTATTAAAAAGTCAAGAAACAAGAGATGCTGGCGAGGCTGTGGAGAAATGGGAGCGCTTTTACACTGTTGGTGGGAATGTAAATTAGTTCAACCATTGTGGAAGATAGTGTAACGCTTCCTCAAGGATCTAGAACCAGAAATATCATTTGACCCAGCAATCCCATTACTGAGTATATACCCAAAGGAGTATAAATCACTCTATTATATAGATACATGCATGCATATGTCTACTGCAGCACTATTCACAATAGCAAAGACTATTCACAAATGCAATCAACCCAAATGCCTATCAGTGATAGACTGGATAAAGAAAATGTGGTACATATACACCACAAAATATTATGTAGCCATAGAAAGGAACGAGATCATGTCCTTTGCAGGAACATGAATGGAGCTGGAGCATTATCCTCAGCAAACTAGTACAGGAACAGAAAACCAAACACTGCATGTTCTCACTCATAAGTGGGAGCTGAACAATGAGAACACATTGACACAAGGAGGGGAACAACACACACTGGGGCCTACTGGGGGCATGTGGGGACAGAGAGCATCAGGATAAATAGCTAATGCATTCAAGGCTTAATACCTAATAGTTCAATCTTCTTGACAAAAATTAGATCTGAAAAATATTGACAAAGGAAATTGAACCCAGTAGAAACAGATGACACAAATGAACATCAAAAAAATTAGAATTAATAATTCATCAGAGGATACAAAGTAGCAAAATACGGCATGAACACATCTAGAATTTAATGTACAACATTAGATTCTATATCTATGGTTTAAAAATGTGCTGTATTTAGGATTCATGATAAATGAACAGATTTTAGCTGCTCATGCCATGGGGTAGTGGGGGAAATGGGTATCTGTGTGAGATAATGAATATGTTCATTTGTTTCACTATAATAATCTTTTTACTATCTCATAACATTGTGTTGTATACCTTAAGTATACACAATAAGATTTGTTTAAAAAGTAAAAATAATAATTGGGAAATTTGATATGTTTTAAATAATCATTGAAATAAAAATGAGAGAAAATCAATGGAACCAGTTTAATCATATTATATAGAAAATTGATCAAGGGATTCCATTGCATGTTGGAAATACACCACAAAGGAGTTTAACAATTGTTGTATGGTTTCTCTGTACAGCTTCTCTAGAAAACACTTTGCTGATGAAAAGTCATAAATATTAGTATAGGTCTGATTAAAAGGACATACATTGAAGTTGTCCTTGAGGGCACAGTGATACCCTCAAAACAAAAGTATAAAAACACCCTCAACTAGATAGGTTTGATTTGCATGGTCAAAACAGGTACTATGATTATTGTGTTCCTCTCAACTCTGGAGCTGTGGAAGCTAGGTATAGTCAACAGACAAATGAACTCACCCTTCTTTGTATTTGTGAATAAGCCAGATGTCAAGGAGGCAGCAGAGAAGCATTTTGAGTCACTAAAAAAAAAAAAAACAGAAGAACACTGGCTGGTCACAGTAACTCAGATTTGTAATCCCAGTGCTTTGGGAAACCAAGGTGGGAGGATCACTTGAGCCCAGGAGTTCAAGGCTGTAGTGAGCTATGATTGCACCACTGCATTCCAGCCTGGGCAACACAGTGAGACCCTGTCTCTGAATAAAAAGAAAAGACTGATTTACGAAATTAAATATGTACTTAAAATGTACATTTGCATAAATAAAAGTGAAAAATGAAAACCCAAACCTTAAAAATATATTTCCAACATGTTAGATGGGAAATAACCAGTGAAGGGACATTCAATATCCACTTTGACAGAGCTTTACTGTGTTTTCAGGAGTAATTTCTCTGCCTAGAGTTAAACAGATGTTAAGAATAATGCCATTATAAAGTTTGGCTTGATGGCCAAAACTGGCAATTCAGGATAATGTTGTCTAAAGAGCAACATATTTTATTTCCCTATTGGTGGGTATCATTTTTCAGCAGGATAGGTTTTAAAATACACAATGGGACCTTTATATAAAAATGATGCCGATATGTATTAAAGTACCTCGTATGCATATTTTATACGGATGGGACATAAGCTATTTGCTCGATGATGAAAATAAAGCACCTGAATATGTAAAGTTGAGTAGCTTTCACCTGCTGGGAAATATATTCTTAGTGTTAAAAATGTGGCATCACACGGAGCTGGAAAGTCTTCTTCTATCCCAAAGGGTAATAAAATTGAGTAGGAGAGAGTTTCAATTATTCCCCTAATAAGCAAATAAAGCAGCTACTTAAAATTTAGTATCTTTGATATACTGAGACTTAGCTGTATTAAATTCTGCCTTCCATTCTCCAAAAATGTATGTAATCTTTTACTACCTTAAATGAGATTTTCTTTAATGTAAGTTTTATGATGAGCAAGCTGGGTGAATATAATTTTCCATAGTAAAAGTGAAAAACACAGATTTCATTAATGAATAGCATCAACAAAATGCCCTTCCAAATGAGCAAACAAAAAACAACAAATGCTTGCCAAAGAGCTAACAGAAACAAAGGCAAACAGAGAAAACTTTGGATATAAAATTAAAGAGGCGCAAATGTTCACAGTCCTTCCTTGAAGTTGCGGGGGTGGGTATGCACACTTCTGAGGAAACCACGTCTGGCAAAAACCGTGATTTTGAGTATTACAGTTGTGTCTACATGACCACGTAAACTTTCCCAGTGGCTACCTTATAAATGGTGCCAAACATTAATCTGACTTCAAAGGTACAGAACAACTGTGTCATGTGTTTGAAGTCAAGAAGACAATGAATATATTCATTTCTACAAAGTAGTCATTTAAGTTAAGCTGTTACTTTTTCTTCTTGCTGCCATCCAGTAATTTCTTTTTTTTTTTTTTTGAAAGAAAGGAAAAGAGAGGAAAGAAAGTGAGAGTGAAAGAAAGAAAAAAAAGAATGTACGAGAGAAAGAAAGAGGAAGAAAAAGAGGGAGAGAGAACAGGATTCTTGTTCTACTGCCCAG